>CM059801.1:16090000-16235000 GCA_030435695.1 Brachymystax lenok tsinlingensis
TGTAACATCTAAAAACAGTAGTAACAAAGTTACCTCAACACCCCTCTCCGTGTGTCCACCAGGTGTTGGAGCGTCTGCAGCAGCGTGGTTTTGAGATCACCGGCTCCTGCGGTGGGGGCGTGGACTCTTCCCAGTTCAGCGAGTACGTCCTGAGGAGGGAACTGAGGAGGACGGGCCAGCGAGGAGGGCCTAACTCAAACAGGATAAAACAGGAGCAGCTGGACTAGAGACCTCCCAGAAACTGGGGGGCGCTAGACTCTTTTTTTCAGTGGCAGCCAAGCGCTCAACGGGACGCATCAGAGCTCTGTGGACTCTGAGGCCATTCTTGCGAACATTAGAATAAGTTTAAGTTTACACTTTTTCCCAGTCTCATAATGCGCATCAGCTTATTAGAATCATTGACGAGTTGCACGTGTTCAAACGCTACATATTATCTTTTCCCATCAGATAGCCTGACCTATGCTAACCTAGCCCAGCTGGCAGGGATTGTTTCTTACAACAAATTCTGCATCAGCCAATCAAAGATCTTGAACTTAATATCCACAAATATATCAACTTGGACATCAGGGGGATATTTTTAAACCTCCAAGGTTTACATTTTTTCCTCTGGGTCTGTCTCAAGTGTGGAGTGCATTATGCATCCTTGACTAGGCTACTAGCTAGGTTATCTGATGGGAACAGGTGACATATAGCGTTTGATCACGTGCAACTATGTCAACGATTTGAATTTGCTGATCGCATTTTGAGACAGAGGAAAAAGTTCAAACTTAAATGTGTTCTAATGTTGGCAGCGTGTTATCTGTTTTGGTTTTGTTTCTTTGTCGTTATTTTTTACAACTTGAGAAGAACCACTGAGAAAGAGAGAAAATAAGGTGCGACAGGAGATTTTTTTTGCCATAAGAGATACAGAACATTTGCTAAGTTTATATCTCAAGGACATTTGTGAATGTTCAAGCCCCCCCTCCCCAAATGAGAGCGATCATATTTTCATAGGGTCCCCAAGTAAAGTTTGTTTTAAAACTTTGAACCTACGGTTAGATATGATTAAAACCACACAAAATGTTAATGGTTTGACTGCACATGTAGTGCAATGCCTCTCAACAGTGATTTGTAGTTTTTCGTTTACCCACTGGCATAAAAGTCACATTTTTCTGCCATACTGTAAAAAGTTCACTGTAATATGTTGCAAAATCTCAGTTCACATAAACACCATTATGTTGAACTGAATATAATACATTCTTATCCACACTCTTTTTCACACAGGATGTTAAGTATTGTGATACATGCAAATTAAGTGGTTTTATCAAAGTTAGCTTATTGGATTTTATGCTATGAAATATAGTTCACAGTATTATCAAGATTTTATGTCATAGACCATTCTATACTCACTAAATGAAAATGATTAAGTCAATTATAAGAAATGGCACTGAATTGCCTCTTTGTTAGGGGACTAAGCCTAGAGAACAGAGATGATTTAATTTAGAGGATCACAAGATCCTCTTGAGTGACATACTGTAAATGAGATTTGCCATTGTATGTGTTTTGAGTTTTTTTTTATGTTGAAATGGACACCTTTTTAAACTGAATAATGTTGCCTCATTAATGACTGATTAGGTGAGGCTATTATAAGACTCACATTTAAGAATTACTCTTAGGATATATTGATGATATGAAGTTTGATTATCATAAACTATTTCTAACGCGATCTACCTACACTCCCTAGATTTGAGTAAAGAGGAATGTAGCACTTAAATGTCAAATAAATCTTCAACTAAAGTTGTACCGATGACTGCCCATTGACTGTTCTTGTTCTGGTGCTAGGGAGATTGTTGGTTATCACTGCACATAATATCATGCAATATGCTGGTGTTGGTTCTTGTTGTGTGCAATCTTTATGCATGTTCAGCACCAGCAGGTGAACAAAATTTTTTGCTTTGTATTACATACATTTTACACAATGTTTAGATTTAGATCTTTGTGCTGGCTTTAGGCACATAGACAGACCCCGTTTTACATCATGGTATTGTAAGAGTTCAGACTCTGAAGCAGCACCTCCAAGAATTTTAGGGTAGATTGGTTCTATTGGGCATTCTTTACTTGGTTATATTGAATAGAGCCGACTGCTCCACCCAAGTCCTGTCAGTTGGGTTTCCACATATCCCTCCAGGACCACAATACAAAGTGAAATCCCACACAGAGTGCTGTCGTACGGTCTTCATGCTTCTTGGAAAAATCTCCACTTAATTCTTTATTATAGCCCTGTTGGTCCAGATTCACTTCTGACTGACTGTTGTTCTTATAGGTTAGAGGCAATACTGTGAATTGCTCCTACTGTGCAAAGCATGCTCCTCACAGGCTTTCAACTCTTGTTAGTTTTGCAGGTTTTTTAAATAAATTGCAGTTGTAGTATTTAGGGAAATTTCCAGTGTCACATAAATACCACCATACATCCCAAGTTTACTTCACAAATTCAGTTTTGCTCCATAAGTAACCAGTGACAATGAGGGTACTCTTATCTAAACCATGTTAAGTCTATCAAAGTGTTGTGCTGGTGGGAGCTGAAGGAATGCTGCAATTCCTGATGCAAAATTTGTTTGTGAAATTCCACTTCAGAAGTCTATTCTAAACTACCAGGGGTACTTTTTTATGCACCCCTATGTGATTTTTAAGTTTGCACCTGTAGGGCATTGGCGTCAGTAATGATACCCTGTCCAGCCTTATCTCTTCATTTCCTGAATTCACTCAGAGTTAAAAAGGAATCGCAGATTGTCTCCTCTCAGGACACTGCCTGATGGAGGAAGAAGATGAATGGTATTAAGAAGCAAGACTGGTGTCTCCTCTCTCTGTGATCATGTCGCTCTCTCTCTCTAGTGATTACTTCCAGTCATCAAAAGAAGGGCATTGTGGCCGGTAGACACTCCTCGAAGGGCTCTGGTCCTCCCCAGGCCTTGCTTACTCACCACTAGTAAAGGTCAGTGTAAGGACTCTCACCTCGCCACCAAATCATCACTGTCTCGGCTGCTTACAGTAGCCGTTAATACAAGCCACTGTGACGGGCTGCTAATGAGTGCCATGGCATACTGTATCTCACTAATGAGAAACTGTACTTTGTCTAACTAACTTCTTCTCTCATAGGTGCCTTAAACCTGTTAGGAGAATAAATACATCTTGGGGGCTTTTTAAGCCAATGCGATGATAATTACAAACGTTACACTTAGTCCTCACTTGAACGACAGAAAAACACATTGAATAGTATTGAAAGGAGACATCACTACATCTGAAATATTGAATAAGAGACCCATACATTTCCCTTCATTTTCAAGATAAAGTTTAAAGTATTTTATTATATTTGAAAGCCCTTTGATGTGACTAGCCTTTGTACATCAATCGGGACGGCAATGCCTTGGTTCAGTTCTGTAATAATTGTTCGAATCGTGTTCTAGTAACAACCACCTTGCCAAACCTCAACCCCAGAGCCAGCAGTCTCCCAGTTGAGCGTCTACTAATACAGTATCTGTGACAGCACTCCAAGTGGAGGCCGAGGAGCAGTACTACTGATCACGAACACGCTGTATTGTTTTATTTATCAGTCTAGCCTTGAGTTATGGTGCGCTTGCAGTGAGGAATTTTAGGCTGGACTATGATCGCTGCGGGCCCCTTGGCATCCACACTGAGAGGGAATCAGTTCTATTCCACACAAGATGTAAAAGATGAACAAATTCAACTCTGCCTGTGTGTGGCTCAGGGCATAGAAAAGCCATGAAGATTCAAGGTTGCGGGAGCATATTCAAGTAGTTTTTTTGTCTTAATTTTTTATGATTTCTCAAATCTACCCATATGCATGCTACATGTTATACACACTCACCTCTCATTCTGACACACTAAATTGCAGGTGTACTGCTGGATTATAATGGAATGGAATGTTCCCTTTGGATGTCTCTTCCCAGTAGTGAAATCCGACCACCAGAAAACTTGACTATAGATATTATAGGGGCCTCTCTCTTTTCTCTCAAACCTGTATTGAAAAAGCCTCGAAGCCATTTAAGCCACTGAGATAATGACAAACATATCCTTTGGCAAAAAACACCAGCAAGCCTTTCTCTCTTTCTCTCAAACACACTCATGTACGCACATAGTCTTGTTTTTCTAACCTTGTGGGGACACATAATTGATTCCCATTCAAAATCCTATTTTCCCTCACCGTAACAACCCTAGCTCCTAACATTTAACCCTGATTCTAACCCTAACCCCCTAGAAATAGCCTTAATTGTTTTGCTTGTTTACTATTCTTGTGGGGACTTCTGGTCCCCACAGGTATAGTTAAACCTGTCCACACACGCACACCTTCACTCCCTCTCTCACGCTCTCATTTACTCACTCCATTTCCTCTCTCTCAGTTGAGAGTTAATAAGAACTATACTCTGCCATTGATTAAAAGGTCTAGACCGAACTTCATTGCTCACCAGCCCTCTACTCCTCACCCCTACCTTCCTGCCATCCATATGGGCAGACCTGCATGTTAGGAGTAGTGTTGTAATGATTCGGGAGAGCTTGCCATTCGGGGGCCTCGCATCCATCATTGTGGTAAGGCCAGGGGCTTTATTATAATACAGAGGACAGACGTGCACTGGGGCTATGTGGGACACAATAGAGGTCTTTCAACAGACCTATAAATACATGATCTGTCAGAGCCGCTGTCCTGGGGGCGGTCTCAGCCAGGCTCCAGCCCTCCGGTCGGCCATCACTTATGCTAAGATATGCGCTATCCCCCGGGGCTGAGGCTAAGGCTCAGTTCATTTCAGCCCCTCATCAACCATAAAGTGCGTTCTACCTCCAGCCATGAGAATAAATAAGAACAAGATGAAAAAAGTGATTAATTATGATGGAGGAGAGTAGTGAAACCTTAACAAAACAAACAAATGGAGGAGTAGGAACTGAAAACAGAAACACAATTGAGCCTTTTGAAGTAGCGTCCAAAGAGTATTATAGTATGTTGAGTTACCTAACCAATAAAGTGGTTTGCTTACGGAAGACCGAGACACCAGATAGGAAGACATGGTTTGTAGACCTTACCATTAGCTTATCATTGAAAGATGTGTTCAAGACTGAATACATATTTCTGCACCTGCAACTGTGCATCACCTGGGGGGCAGTCACGTGTTAGAATAATGAACAGGTGTACATTTTAACCCTATTTGCTATCCACCTGTTCCTAATATATTAAAATGTTATTCCCTCTCATGGATGGAAACCAGTGGCAGATTATGATTATGTCCAGCATGTGGTGAGTGGACAGAAACTCACACTGCTTAACACAACAACAGTGATAGCCTGACTGACCAGGTATGGGGTGTTTTCACAATCTCAGCTCTAACATTGTTAATTAGCCCAGGAACTGTGTTGGTTTTGAACTGTCAACCGTGCTGATGTGACCCAACCACGTGACACTAACCTCACCCCATATCTGCAGCTCATGTCTTACCCACTTCACTCTGTAGTCTGTGCCTCGACGTTTACACCCCCAAATCTTCCCGTTCCCCTCCAAACCCCACACCCACTCCTCTCCATACACTCGACAGCAGAGCCAGGTAGAGGGATGACATTGGCTGGCATTGGACGGATGTTAGTTTAGCCCCACATCTCCTCCACCCCCTTACCCTCTCTTCCTTCTCTCCCATCTCCCTCCCTCTTCTCCTTCCCCCAGATTTCTCCCTGCCACAGCTGCCTCCCCCTGGCTTAGCCTCCAGCCTTCAGGAGGCTTCCCTGCCTCCCTCTCTCTCCCCCTGCAGCCAAGAAGGAAAAGCAGGCAGAGGAAGAAAATAAAACTTCAGGCACACCATGCAAGGCCATCTGGGTAATCTGGTTTAAAAGTCTTGAGGTGATCATTGAAATTTACAGCAAAAAAAATACATCAGACCTCATTTCCATACATACCAGCCTCAAGGAGACCAAATTTAATAAACCAAGAATTAAAAAAATTATTACACTAAAACCAATACAGAATATTCAACATTAGTTGCATTTTGTTCCTTGTAATCCTCACTGCATGCTCCCCAAACCTTGTGTATACTTTCTGATTTATTAAAGAAGTGAAGAACAGTTGGACAAACATGGAAGCTATTTGGACAAACTAACATACACGTGCAAACACGCACACACCGAAATTCCGCCATGGGGGCTGAATGAAAGCAAATCAAACCGAAATCCAACACGTTAAAGTCAAATTGATTAGTAGAAAAATGCAAAACCGTCTTCAACTGGCATATCCCACAGTCATAAAATGTTAATTTGCCACTTTATAGCTGAAAGCTAAATTCTGCTTATATAAACCTTTAAACACTCTGCATTTCTAAAAATGTGCCTTCATTTAATGAAGTAAACACCGGCACAAAACAATAAATGCCCCAATTAAAGAACAGGCATGAAGAGAAGTGTCTATTTCCTGTTACGCCCCTGCGGTCATACAGTTTTTTCCAACTGCTTACACACGTTTTCAAAACTGTCTCCTTTTTTCAAAACTCTACACACAATTCCCAAAACTGCACACACAAAATGCTAAATGCCTCACATCTCCTTCAAAATGTAACACTGCATTCAAAATGCCATAAACACATGTCAGAATGAAGCATTTGCATCTAATGGCAAACACTGCTTTCATAATAGTACATTTTTGGATATACCATGTAAATACTGTTGTTTTAAATCTAAAGCTCTTTGGTCTTTCATAGGCTTATATCTACATTTCAATACAATGTTCTACAGTGAAAGTAATCTGCTGAGAGGGGTAACAAGTACACTGTAAACACCAATGCAATGTAGAAACAGAAAATATTTATTAGGCCAAACATTACTGTTGTATACAGTAGCATACAACAAAACCATAAACATATGTAAACCAAAAGTATATTCTTTAGAATACAGTAAAGAACACAATTGTGTGTGGGGGGTCCAGGGGGGGCAGTCACCAGTGCTAAGCTACGCTTCATCTCTTCTCCGGCCTGGGTCTGGCCACAATACTGGCCCACATCACAAGATACGTTTTCTCTTGCCAAACATCGAGGGAAGTATCTCCTAGCATGGCGTATCCAACCTTGGACAGAGGCAACCTCTATGTCCCCACATGCGTCCTCCATTGCCTGGAGAAGCGGCATGCGGGCATAGGGTTGGCGATCATACACTTTCCAGCGCCAGGCTGAGAAGAATTCCTCTATGGGATTTAGAAAAGGTGAATATGGGAGTAGGTACAACACTACAAATTGTAGATGGGTGGCAAACCAGTTTTGGACCAGAACAGCCCGGTGAAAACTAACATTGTCCCATCAAACCACAAATCTACCAGGCTCCTGATCTGAATCAGGGACAAGCATTGTGTAAATTGCATCCAGAAAAGTGAGCATATGGCCGGTGTTGTACGGACCCAGTGTGGCATTGTGATGGAGGACCCCGTTTTGAGTGATGGCAGCACACATAGTTATATTACCCCCACGCTGTCCAGGGACATTGGTAATTGCCCTCTGTCCTATTACATTTAATGCTAAAATAGTCATTAGATAGTTGCATACCTGTTCTCATTTCTGAAGGTTTGAATTATGGACGCCACTGTAAATCGACTCAAGTTGGGCTGGACTCTCAGTCCAGCCTCTCTCATGGTCAAACCGTGTTTGATCACATGATCAACAAGTGTTGCCCTAATCTCATCAGAGATGGCTCTCCTTCCTTCTCTTCTTTTCCCTCGTCCTCTTCTTCCTCTTCCTCTCCCTCCTACTCCTCTTGCTCTCTGTCCATTGTTGGCATCCATTGTTCAAAACAGGTAATCTGACCTTTGACCTATTTATAGGCCTATACTACAGTAAAGCAGTGATTGGTTAGTGATCAGTTAAGCTATTAGTGTTTGCACATGTGAGGAGTGTGTGTGTGACCTGGTGAATAAGTGTAGCATTTTGATTGGTTGTGTTTGGAAAAGGAAAGCAAGTCACTTCCTGTTAGATTTTTGTGTTTTAGGTAGAGAATTGTATGTAGTGTTTTATGCAATTGACAACTGAGTCAAAGGCTGAGAAATAGCTTATGGTTTTGGATATTTCTGTGTAGTTTTGCACTTTGAGTGAGAGGTTTAAAAAATCGTGTGACATGAAAAGATTTTGTGTGTAAGCAGTTGGAAAAAACTGTAATGTACCCAAGCGTGTCTGTGCATTTACTCACATGCAGGAGCATATGCATCATATGTAGCTCGGAAACATCAATCCTTCCTGTTTCACACTAGCATATGTGCCTTGTTTGTAATGTAGGTTATCTGGTGCTAGATCCAGGCTATATGTTTGTGAGAATATGGTGTGGGTGCATATGTGTGTGTGCATTACTGTGTACATATTGAATGTGTGTTTCTGTGTGTGTGTGTGTGTGTGTGTGTGTGTGAGTGTGCGCGCGCGTGTGTGCGTGTGTGTGTGTGTGTGTGTGTGTTTAACAAACAAACATTTGAGCAACTGGGGACATTTTGTTGGTTCCCACAAGGTCAAATGCTATTTCTAGGGGGTTTAGGGTTAAGGTTTATGATTAGTGTTAGGGTTAGAACTAGGTTAAGGAGCAAGGATAATTCTTTGCTTAAGGTTAGGTTTATGGGTTAGGGTTACGGGTTAGGGAAAATAGTATTTTGAATGGGACTGAATTGTGTGTGGCATTGTGGTTTTGCTGTTGATCTATTAGTGTGTAACTAAAAGAGAAATATTCTATTCTATGTGTACGAATCTACATAGCATGTGTACTGCACATGTCCATTATGAATGTGTATGGGTACGATCTGCCTTCCTCTCTCCCTCCGTTCTCCCTGCTCCTCTGTCTGTATGTCATCTTTAGGCCTGCCTGCCTGCCTGCCTCTGTGCCTCGCACCCCTGGGGGGCATCTCCCATCAGGCTTGATGTGTTCCAAAGTATCCCGAAAGACCTAATGTGATCTGAGTGGCTGACGGGTCTGTCCCTGCTGCCCGCTGTCTTTTCTCCTCCCCGCATTGCAATGCGTTGCGGAACACACACACACATACCAAGAAACACACAGATGCACACACACACACGCACGAATGCATGAAGACACACACACGCGCATGTGGAAACACGCACACGTACTATACGCACACAGGAAGAAACGCACACACACACAGTTTTAAGTGAGTAAGCATTTCACTGTTAGTCTACACCTGATGTTTACGAAGCATGTGACAAATACAGTAAGAGGAGATTTTAATGCAGCCTGAAGTCTACACATCCTGTTGAGAGCCCAATCAAAATATTAGCATTTTATCAGCTTTGATATTCATTGATTTGCACTAAGGAGCCATACATCTTACTGCTGTAATGATGAGGCATGATACTGTAACTCTACTTCATCTCCTAGTTCTATGAATCAATCTAATATTTGTGTATTGGGCATTGGAATTGGACCTCCAGAGTTTTGAATGCATATGATTATGGCTGCTTTTGTGCACACTGGTGTATCAGTGAAAGAGTCTAAATGTATGTGTGTATGTGAACACTGAGTGGAGAAAAACAATGCCTTCTTGGTTCAGTAGCCCTGTCACACACAGAGAGGAGCCTGAGGGAATACACAGAGACAGAGGGAGTGGGGGTTGGATACCATGAGATGAGGGCATCAAAATGGAGCTTAGCAACACAAAGATATACCAACTGGAAGCGTGTGTGTTTGTGTTGCGTGTGTGTGCAGATAATCTATCGCATCCAGTGAAGAACCACTGCCTGCAGGTCTAACTATGGGCTGTGCCGATTAGGACTGGTCTGATATCTCAATCACCAATCAGAGATGCTGGGCCACTCTTGTTGCATCTTATACGGATAGTCTTTGGACCAACAATATACGACTCAAAGCTTATCTAAATATGGTCACAATTCATGCCATAACCTATATGTGTTGATGATCGTCATTTCCGTGAAGTGCCCATTCCAACCATCATCAATATCTGAAAGACAAAGACAGTCAAGCGTTCAAATACAAGATCAACATCAGGGAAAAGCTTGGCACTTTAATTAAAAGACAGAGGGGATTTTTATTGATATTTGGCCGCATACTTCAGGCGTCAGTCTATAACGCCTAAAGTACACAGTAATGTTTTCTTGATCAATGATTAACTCTCCTAGTTGAGATCTTAGATCACTCTGGCAACATATCTGCCGGTGGTCTTCAGTTTGCTGCGTTTCTATAGGTCATAATGAAGCTCAGCAGGGAGGAATGACTGCTGAAATGGTTTTGGGGAGGAGGAGAGAGAGGAATGGGATCTAGAGGTGACAGGTATTACCCAGTTTTATCCTGCCCATTCAAGCAGAAAGAGAGAACATCTACTTGAGCTCAGTAAAATGTACAAACTGTAGGTGTTTTCGTTCAGTAATTTGGTCCCTGTGACAAGCCTTAAAGTGGTGGCTGTGTGAATAATGTCTTTTTTCCACTTAAGTTTATCTATGATGTTGTATTATGATGATGATGACTCTACGTAAGCTCAGGGTTGATCATTTCTGACATAGTGTTCTGACACATTGTCAGCCCAGCCGCAAACCCTTCCATCGGTGACCCAAGGACGTGGGTGCCATTTTGGAAGGAAAAGATGACCCTCAAGTTGTCCCTGACTCTACAGACCAGTCTCCTGTCCAACTGAGAGGTAGGGGAGGGAGGTGGGGTGGAAGGGTTCTGAGGAAGAGGGGCAGAAAGGTCAGGGGAGGTCAGGAGTCACATGACCACCCTAGGAGCTTGAGAAGGGGGTAGTGACACGAGAGAGAGAGTGAGAGAGAGTGTAATATTTACTGTTCATTTTGATTGTTTATTTCACTTTTGTTTTATCTATTTCACTTGCTTTGGCAATGTAAACATACAGTATGTTTCCCATGCCAATAAAGCCCTTTGAATTGAAGAGAATGAGAGAGAGAGAGAGAGAGAGAGAGAGAGAGAGAGAGAGAGAGAGAGAGAGAGAGAGAGGTGGTGGAGGGAGGCTGTGAGCCAGGCCCAGGGGTGAAAAGGAGGTCAGTGCCACAGAAAGTAATGGAACGGAGAAGAGCCAGAGGCCTTAATGAAAACCGATCCCCTGAGACTGTCCCATCCTTGCAGCCCAACAGACACGAATGGCAGGCTAACTCTTTACAGTCCATAAAGGGTAGAGACTGCTGGAAGGGAAAGGAGTGGGCATTTTCACAATGGCCCAATCCGAAGCCTAGCCAGGGGCTATCTTAGTTAC
This sequence comes from Brachymystax lenok tsinlingensis, assembly GCA_030435695.1. Taxonomy (NCBI): domain Eukaryota; kingdom Metazoa; phylum Chordata; class Actinopteri; order Salmoniformes; family Salmonidae; genus Brachymystax; species Brachymystax lenok. The sequence goes on from CM059801.1 coordinate 16,101,228, forward strand.
GAGGTAACAGGTCAAACAAGTAAAAACATGTACAGTATATCTTAAAAAATTAACTACCTTTCAAAATTACAAATTAAGTCATCTTTAGAGATTCCTCACTCAAAAGGACACAGACTGCACACACTGGGCATTATCAAAAGACTATTGAATTATTTAAATTATTGTCTACCTTTTTCAGTTGAATTAACTGAATGAATATTGATGCACAAGTCAAAAAACCATGTAACCCACCAATGCATTCTAAATCGATTTATTAATAAAGTTTGTTAAAAAATAGAATCTAATCGAGGTGTGAGGCGGGAAACACGTTTGAAAATAAACCTTGAGTAACTCATTAAATTAAGAAAATTATAAGAATAATGAGCCGGAGCGCTGCCTGGGGAGAGAAATCTCATTAACAGGTTTTTCAATTCCCCTCTTTCAATACATTTGTTAGAAGTGCCAGAGAGTGCTCAATTATCACCCACCCTTTCACCTCCGAAACATGTGGGTGATGAGAGGCCCCAGAGGAACCTGGCTGCAGGATGCAGCCGGCCAGGCCCCCATTCACAGCTCACAGGGCAGGGCGGCTCCAGACTGCAGTGGAGGACACACTGACTGTTCACTCCACTCTGAGGTATGGACATACTGACCATGTGTTTAATACTGTCAACACCCTAGTCTAGAGCTGCAGGGCTGCTTAGTCAATAACATTAACATTAACAGACTCACACCAACATGTTTCCCGCCTCGCGCCTCCATTAGATTATTTTTTTTTTACGAACTTTATTAATAAACCGATTTAGGATGTATTGGTGGGTAGAGAAATGGCGCCGGAGGGGATGGCTGCTATTTTATGGGCTCTTAACCAACCGTGCTATTTTGTTTGTTTTTTCGCATTGTTTGTAACTTATTTTGCACATAATGTTGCTGCTACTGTCTCTTATGACCGAAAAGAGCTTCTGGACATCAGAACAGCGATTACTCACCTTGAACTGGACAAATAATGTTTCTTTAATGAGTCGGGCGAGAGGGAGTTACTCCAGACACCAGAACAGGCCCTCATCCACGTCATTCGCAGGAGAAAGAGACGGATGATTTTACGGAAGGAGATCGGGGTGCCTTGTAAGGATTCGGTGAAGAGTGGCTAATCAGCTTTTGACATCGGTACTATTGGCATACAATCGCTGGATAATAAAGTGGACGAACTACAAGCACGTATATCCTACCAACGGGACATTAAAAAACTGTAATATCTTATGTTTCATTGAGACGTGGCTGAACGACGACATAAATAGCATACAGCTGGCGGGTTATTCACTGTATCGGCAGAATAGAACAGCAGCCTCTGGTAAGTCAAGGGGTGGCGGTCTATGTATATTTGTGAACAACAGCTGGTGCACAATATCTAAGGAAGTGTCGAGGTTTTGCTCCCCTGACGTAGAGTATCTCATGATAAGCTGTAGACCACACTATCTACCTAGAGAGTTTTCATCTATATTCTTTGTAGCTATCTATTTACAGTACCACCACAAACCGATGGTGGCACTAAGACCGCACTCAATGAGCTGTATATGGCCATAAGCAAACAGGAAAACTCTCATCCAGAGGCGGTGCTCCTATAGGCTTTAATGCAGGGAAACTAATTTCTACCAGCATGTTAAACATGCAACCAGAGGGAAAAAAACTCTAGACCACCTTTACTCCACACACAGAGATGCATACAAAGCTCTCCCTAGCCCTCCATTTGTCAAATCTGACCATAATTCTATCCTCCTGATTCCTGCTTACAAGCAAAAACTTGCACCAGTGACTCGCTCAATAAAAAAGTGGTCAGATGAAGCGGATGCTAAGCTACAGGACTGTTTTGCTAGCACAGACTGGAATATGTTCTGGGATTCTTCCGATGGCATTGAGGAGTACACCACATCAGTTACTGTCTTCATCAAGAAGTGCATCGATGACGTTGTCCCCACAGTGACTGTACGTACATACCCCAACCAGAAGCCATGGATTACAGGAAACATCCGCACTGAGCTAAAGGGTAGAGCTGTCGCTTTCAAGGAGCGGGACTCTAACCCGGAAGCTTACAAGAAGTCCCGCTATGCCCTCCGACGAACCATCAAACAGGAAAAGCGTCAATACAGGACTAAGATCGAATCGTACTATACCGGCTACGACTCTCATCGGATGTGGCAGGGCTTGCAAATTATTATAGACTACAAAGGGAAGCACAGCCGAGAGCTGCCCAGTGACACGAGCCTACCAGGCGAGCTAAATTACTTCTATGCTCGCTTTGCGGAAAGTAACACTGAAACACGCATGAGAGCATCTGCTGTTCCGGACGACTGTGTGATCACGCTCTCCGCAGCCAATGTGAGTATAAGACCTTTAAACAGGTCAACATTCACAAGGCCGCAGGGCCAGACGGATTACCAGGACATGTACTCCGAGCATGCGCTGACCAACTGGCAAGTGTCTTCACTGACATTTTCAACATCTCCCTGTCTGAGTCTGTAATACCAACATGTTTCAAGCAGACCGCCATAGTCCCTGTGCCCAAGAACACTAAGGTAACCTGCCTAAATGACTACCGACCCGTAGCACTCACGTCTGTAGCCATGAAGTGCTTTGAAATGCTGGTCATGGGTCACATCAACACCATTATCCCAGAAACCCTAAACCCACTCCAATTTGTATACCACCCCAACAGATCCACAGATGATGCAATCTCTATCACACTGCCCTTTCACACCTGGACAAAAGGAACACCTATGTGAGAATGCTATTCATTGACTACAGCTCAGCATTCAACACCATAGTGCCCTCAAAGTTTATAACTAAGCCATGGACCCTGAGACTAAACACCTCCCTCTGCAACTGGATCCTGGACTTCCTGACAGGCTGCCCCCAGGTGGTAAAGATAGGTAACAACACATCCGCCACGCTGATCCTCAACACGGGGGCACCTCAGGGGTGCGTGTTTAGTCTCCTACTGTATTACCTGTTCACTCATGACTGCACGGCCAGGCACAACTCCAACACCATCATTGAGTTTGCCAATGACACACAGTGGTAGGCCTGATCACCGACAACGACAAGACAGCCTATAGGGAGGAGGTCAGAGACCTGACAGTGTGGTGCAAGGACAACAACCTCTCCCTCAATGTGATCAAGACAACAGAGATGATCGTGGACTACAGGAAAAGGAGGACCGAGCACATCCCCATTCTCATTGACGGGGCTGAAGTGGAGCAGGTTGCGAGCTTCAAGTTCCTTAGCGTCCACATCACCAACAAACTAACATGCTCCAAGCACACCAAGACAGTTGTGAAGAGGGCACGACAAAACCTATTCCCCCTTTAGGAGACTGAAAAGATTTGCCAATGGTCCTCAGATCCTCAAAAGGTTATACAGCTGCACCATCAAGAGCATCACTGCCTGGTATGGCAACTGCTCGGTCCCCGACCACAAGGCACTACAGAGGGTAGTTCATACAGCCCAGTACATCACTGGGGTCAAGCTTCCTGCCCTCCAGGACCTCTATACTAGGCGGTGTCAGAGGAAGGCCCTAAAAATTGTCAAAGACTCCAGCCACCCTAGTCATAGACTGTTCTCTCTGCTACTGCATGGCAAGTGGTACTGGAGCACCAAGTCTAGGTCCAAGAGGCTTCTAAACAGCTTCTACCTTCAAGCCGTAAGACTCCTGAACATTTAATCAAATGGCTACCCAGACTATTTGCATTGCCCCCCTCCTCTTTTACGCTGCTACTACTCTCTGTTATTATCTATGCATAGTTACTTTAATAATGCTACCTACATGTACATATTACCTCAATTACCTCAACTAACCGGTGCCCCCGCACATTGACTCTGTACCGGTACCTCCTGCATATAGCCTCTCTATTGTTATTTTACTGCTGCTCTTTAATTATTTGTTACTTTTCTTTCTTTTTTTATATATTTCTTAAAACTGCATTGGTGGTTAAGGGTTTGTAAGTAAGCATTTCACTGTAAGGTTGCATTCAGCGCATCTGACAAATACAATTTGGTTTGATTTGATACAGTGCCTTCAGAAAATATTTACACCCCTTTCCACATTTTCTTGTGTTACCGCCTGAATTTTTTATTGTTTAATTTAATGAATCTACACGCAATACCCCATCATATCAAAGTGGAATTATGTTTTCGGAATTCTGTAGTAATTAATTAATATCAAAAGCGGAAATTAGTCAATAAGTATTCAACCCATGTGTTATGGCAAGCCTGAATAAATTCAGGAGTAAAAATGTGCTTATCAAGTCACATAATAAGTTGCATGGACTCATTCTTTGTGCAATAATAGTGTTAACATGATTTTTGAATGACTACCTCATCTTTGTACACCATACATACAAATATATGTAAGGTCCCTCGGTCGAGCAGTGAATTTCAAACACAGATTCAACCACAAAGACCAGGGAGGTTTTCCAATGCCTTGCAAAGAAGGGCACCTATTGGTAGATGGGTAAAAGCAGACATTGATATCTCTTTGAGCATGGTGAATTTTTTGATTATACTTTCGATGGTGTATTAATACACACAGTCACTACAAGATACAGGTTTCATTACGACCTGTTGCCGGAGAGGAGAGGAAGGAAACTGCTCAGGGATTTCACCATGAGGGCAATGGTGACTTTAAAAGTTACAGAGTTTAATGGCTGTGATAAGAGGAAACTGAGGATGGATCAACAACATTGTAGTTTCTCCACAATACTAACCTAATTTACAGAGTGAAAAGAAGGAAGCCTGTACAGAATAAAAAATATTCCAAAACATGTATCCTGTTTGCAACAAGGCACTAAAGTCATACTGCAAAAAAAATTGTCACAGCAATTAACTGTATGTCCTGAATACAAAGTGTTATGTTTGGGGCACATCCAATGCAACACATTATTGAGTACCACTCTCCATATTTTCAATCATAGAGGTGGCTGCATCATGTTATGGGTATGCTTGTAATCATTAAGCACAGGCAAAATCCTGAAGGAAAATCTAGGTGAGTCTACTTTCCACCAGACACTGGGAGATGAATTCAGCTTTCAGCTGAACAATAACCTAAAACACAAGGCCAAATCTACACTGCAGTTGCTTATCAAAAAGACAGTGACTGTTCCTGAGTGGCCGAGTTACAGTTTTGACTTAAATCTGCTTGAAAATCTATGGCAAGACTTGAAAATGGTTGTCTAGTAATGATCAGCAACCAATTTAACAGAGCTTGAATAATTTTTTTAAAGAATAATGGACAAATACTGCACAATCCAGGTGTGCAAAGCTCTTAGAGGCTTACCCAGAAAGGTGATTCTAACATGCATTGACTCAGGGGTGTGAATACTTACACTACCGGTCAAAAGTTTGGGGTCACTTAGAAATGTCCTTGTTTTTGAAAGAAAAGCATTTTTTGGGGTCAATTAAAATAACATCAAATTGATCAGAAATACAGTGTAGACATTGTTAATTACTATTGTAGCTGGAAACGGCAGATTTTTTTATGGAATATCTACATAGGTGTACAGAGGCCTATTATCAGCAACCATCACTGTGTTCCAATGGCACGTTGTGTTAGCTAATCCAAGTGTATCATTTTAAAAGGCTAATTGATCATTAGAAAAACTATTTTGCAATTATGTTAGCACAGCTGAAAACTGTTGTTCTGATTAAAGAAGCAATAAAACTGGCCTTCTTTAGACTAGTTGAGTATCTCGAGCATCGGTATTTTGGGGTTCGATTACAGGCTCAAAATGTCCAGAAACAAAGAACTTTGTCCTGAAACTTTTCTTTTCTGAAAAATAAAGGCTATTCCATGCGATAAATTTCCAAGAAACTGAAGATCTCATACAACACTGTGTACTACTCCCTTCACAGAACAGCGCAAACTGGCTCTACCCAGAATAGAAAGAGAAGTGGGAGGCCCTGGTGCACAACGGACCAAGAAGACAAGTACTTTGAGTGTCTAGTTTGAAAAACAGACGCCTCACAAGTCCTCAACAGGCAGCTTCATTAAATAGTACCCGCAAAACACCAGTCTCAACGTCAACAGTGAAGACGTGACTCCGGGATGCTGGCCTTCTAGGAGGAGTTCCTCTGTCCAGTGTATGTGTTATTTTGCCCATCTTAATCTTTTCTTTTTATTGGCCAGTCTGAGATATGGCTTTTTCTTTGCATTTTGAGCCTGTAATTTAACCCACAAATGCTGATGCTCCAGATACTCAAGTCTATAGGACGGTTTAATTGCTTCTTTAATCAGAACAACAGTTTTCAGCTGTGCTAACATAATTTCAAACGTTTTTTTTCAAATGATAATTTAGCCTTTTAAAATTATAAACTTGGATTAGCTAACACAACGTGCCATTGGAACACAGGAGTGATGATTGCTGATAATGGACCTCTGTACGCCTATGGAGATATTCCATTAATAATCTGCCGTTTCCAGCTACAATAGTAATTTACAACATTAACAATGTCTACCCTGTATTTCTGATCAATTTGAAGTTATTTTAATGTAAAAAAAAAAATCTTTTCAAAAACAAGGACATTTCTAAGTGACCCCAAACGTTTGAACGGTAGTGTATGTAAATGAGATATTCAAGTATTTCATTTTACCATGAATTTGCAAAGATTTCTAAAGACTTTTCCATTATAGAGTATTGTGTGTAGATGGGTGAGAATATTTTTTGTAATTCAGGCTGTAACACAACAAAATGTGGAATAAGTCAAATTGTATGAATACATTCTGAAAGCACTCTACACATACAGGACTGTATTCGGGGTTAAATCTATCCAATCAAATGTATAAATTTGATAAACTCAACATCATTATCTAACTGAGTTGTAAAAGAGAAACCGAGCGCACGTTCTTCTCTTTCACTCTGTTTCTTTCTTTTCCTTCTTTCTTTAATGTGTTTCCAATCCTCCAATCGGGATTAGGCCTTGAGGCTAGATCCTTGGGGCCAGAGCTTTGGAAGGCTGTGTTTGTTCTGGAAAGGTTCTTCGTGCCCTCCTCCCTCTCAAGACATGACAAAGTGCCTCCGGGAGGGTAGTGGGCGGGGGTGCAGCCCGGCCCACCTGGAGTGTCTCGCCTTTATCCAACCCCCCCTGGTGGTGGCCCACGGCGCTGCGCAGAGATGGGTTTTGGCTCTGCAGGGCTGCGGCTAAGGCAACTCCTTGGAAAGACATCAACTCTCAACAATCTGGAGTCTCTGTCTTACTGATACCAGGCTCGCTCTCGCCTCTCCTCCTCTAATGGGTCTGTAGCTACAGAGCTGAGAGGTGGAACTGGAACTGATCAGGCCCTGTTGTGATGTAGATCGACGACCACAAAGATGGAGGGCAACCATAAAAATGGAGGGCTACCACAAAGATGGAGGAAGACCACAAAGACAGACAACAATGGTGGTGATATCAGTCACCAATCCCCAAATGAGGATGCTTATCTTCCTGACTACACAAAGCTGTCTGTATAGAGGCCTGTAGGAGCACAGGAAGAGAATTGTGCCCAGAAGGTTGTTAGTTCAACACCAGAGCAGATATCATCACTGTGCCCTTGGGAAAGACCCCAATCCACAAACATGGGGATACACATGGAATAATAGCCAAAGATCAGAGAGGAATAAAAAAGTAAATCAAGAAACAGGGATGTAAAGACACAGGGATCAAATAGAGCGTTGTTTCGGTCATGGAACCATTGATGTGGAACCATTGAGTGTATTTAGGCATGCAGCGAAACACATCTTTATTTCCGACCTGAATGAGACAATTCCGCTTTAAAATCGGTATTCACAGATAAACACAGCCTTGTTTTCCAGATCCTAGCTGGGGGGGGAGAGAGTAGTCATTTCTTCTACAGACCCTCCAGCACAATGAAAGCAGCGCTCCATTTCCATCTCACTTTTGCATCTGCAGCCAACCAAACTGCAGCATCTGCCCTGTTTGTTTCATTTGTAATGCATCGGATTGGCCTTTTGTGTGTAAGAGGGGGAAAAAAGGGGAAAGTATTTTGTTAAAAATCCATCTGTTGATAAAAAGTATTTTTTCTTCTACTACTTTTTATGAAAAGTTACAGTGTAGACCATTGTTGATAATGTAGACTTGTACCTCTGAAGATAACTCTCTTTTTTTGCAGTCAATCTTCTGAAATGAATGTGTTCAGACCAGTTGAATAGGATTCAAGCCAAGGCACTCTCTATATAAAACATGGATTACAAACTGAGACAATAATCTCACAAGCCATGAGTAAACAGTACTGTTTCTTTGAGATTTTAAAGCTTGTTACAGTAGAAAGAGGACGTACACACACACACACACACACACACACACACACACACACACACACACACACACACACACACACACACACACACACACACACACACACACACACACACACACACACACACACACACTACATGAAGTCAAAGTTTTAGTGCTTAGTTTTGATTCTCTTTCTTCATTAGCCGTGGGGCCTAGCTCCGGTTAGCTCCAGTATTAGGCTCAATTAGGACACGATCCAATTAGAGGTCTCCGCTCCCCTTGAGCAAGGAGAGGCAGGAAGAGGGAGACTGGGAGAAATGTATAAGTCGACAACATGCGGACATAGCCAACATAAACAAACTTACTTTGTTGATCTCTGCTGTTGCTGTGCAGTGGGTCCTCTGGGAGTCAAAGCCCTGCTAGTCTAAGCTATGAGATAAAACAAAATAAAAAAAAGCCCTGCGGTGAAACATGAACTCTGTGAACACAAGGGCTCCGACACCATGAAGGGAATGTCTGGGCCCAGAAAATGAAAAGCCCCCAGGCCTTTTCCATTTACAGCAAATCCAGCACTAGCTCCTAGCCAGGGTTAGTATCAGACTCACAAAATGAACACTTACACTACAGGGAACAAATGAGTAGTTCCTTTATTGTAATGTGTTTGTTAACATAAATATATGTCTGGTAATAGAAATATACCTTACTAGTGACAGGAAATCACTGCTGGAAATATATAATCTGATGGAGGAACGGAGAGAGAGAAAGAAAGAAGATGAAGAGTAGCTATTGACAATTCTAGCTGTGCACCCCTCTCTCATTATCCCATCAGTGTTGCCGTCCTGTATGTATGATTGGAGGTGGTTGGTGGCGGCCATGTTGTGTGAGCTATTTAGGTTTGCCCTTGCCTTGGGCCTCCAGTGTTCCTCCCTCAGGCGGTGTATGGGGGAAATGGTCTGTGATGGTAGGGTAAACCTTGACCTGCCTGCCAGGAGGCTGCAGCACACAGAATGAAATGAGCACAAACAAAGCATGAAGGGAGGGACGAATAGAGAGAGGGAGGGGTAGAGAGAGAGAGAGAGAGAGAGAGAGAGAGAGAGAGAGAGAGAGAGAGAGAGAGAGAGAGAGAGAGAGAGAGAGAGAGAGAGAGAGAGAGAGAGAGAGAGAGCTGGTAGGGTCATCCACCTAACTACCAGGTGTGAAACAGGGAAGAGACTCAGGGGGTATATTAATTTGGTATTGAAACAGACCAAATGAATGAAAACAGTAGCATTTTATATCTGGTTATGAATAAAAAAGAAATGTATCTCAACAGTGAAAAATGGCCTCATATGTGCTACCTACATCCCCCAATAAAATCCCCATACTTTAACGATGACAGCTTCTCCATCCTAGAGGGGGAGATCAACCACTTCTAGGCCCAGGGACATGTACAATTGTGTGGTGACCTAAATGCCAGAACTGGACAAGAACCTGACACTCTCAGCACACATGGGGACAAACACCTACCTGGAGGTGACAGCATTCCCTCCCCAATATGCTCCCATACACACAACTACGACAAAACAAAAAAAATGGGTCACAACTCCTGCAGCTCTGTCGCACGTCGGGTCTGTACAAAGTCAATGGTAGGCTTCAAGGGTACAGTAGGTACACCTACAGCTCATCCCTTAGCAGTAGTACTGTAGATTACTTTGTCACTGACGTCAACCCAGTCCCTCAGAGAGTAACAGTCAGCCCACTGACACCCCTATCAGATCACAGAAAAATCTCACTTGAACAGAGCAATACTGAATCACGAAATATCAAAGCCAAACAAACTGCATACTATTAATAAATCATGTTAGGGAGCGGCATCAGTGTTCGGAGGTTTGGAGACTATGGCGTGCCCAAAGTAAAATGCCTAGTACTCAGGCCCAGAAACTAGGGCATGCACTTAATTAGTAGTATTGGATAGAAAACACTCTGAAGTTTCTAAAACTGTTCAAATAATTTCTGTGAGTATAACAGAACTGATATGGCAGGCGAAAACCCGAGGGAAATCCATCCAAGAAAATGTCATTTTGTCGGGATGGTGTCATTTTCAATTGACTTGCTATAGGATCTGCTTAAATCCAGCTCCCAGGTTGCAGTACCTATGGCTTCCACTAGATGTCAACCGTATTTAGATAAGGTTTGATGCGTTTATCTTGAAAACTAGAGGAATGGGGAAAGTGCCTTTTGGTTTTGGCGCGCGGGACCGCGAGCATGCGCATCGGTTTTTTACTTTTCTATCGCTCAAGATATTATCTGTGTGAAATATAATTGTTAATAAACATAATACTCTAGCTAAGGATCGATTAGAAACGTGGTTTGATTTGTTTGGACAAAGTTTATAGGTATATTTTTAGCGGTCTCTGTGTCTTCTATATTGGGCGAGTGAACGGTGGATTTCCTGAACAGAACGTGCCAACCAAACGGAAATTTATGGATATAAAGAGTGACTTTTTCGAACAAAAGGAACATTGAATGTCTTGCTTGGACACTTCGGATTACCATCAGCAGAAGATCTTCAAAGGTAAGCGATTTATTTTAGCTCTTTTTATGTGTTTTGTGACACCCGCGCTGGTTTTATTATTATGCTAATGGTGGAAGTACACAGGGCGCTGTCCTCAGACAATCAAATGTTATGCTTTCGCCATAAAGCCTTTTTGAAATTTGACAACGCTGTGAGATTACCAAGAGTCTAAGCTTTTTGAAGAGTATGCAACACTTGTATTTTTATGAATGTTTTATAATACCACATTTGCATTTTAAATTTGCCGCTCTACATTTTTCCGGATTTTGTCAATGATGGGACGCTAGCACCCCACTGCTCCCTAAGAAGTTTTTAAGAAATGCTATAAATGGAAGGAAAGTAGTGTAGAACTTACCAAAAAAAATACAACTTCCTGGACAAAATATTTCACTGCAAAAGTGAAGGTGTAAACTTGGTCTAAACAGTATATTTGACTTTTCAGCTTCCCTATCAAATCAAAACATTTGAAGCAGGCAACCTAAGAAAATCAACAACAATGACAAATTGTAACAACGAGCCAGAGACGTTCGGATCCATATGCAGTTTACTTTAATGAAGGTAGGTCAGACAGGCAAAACTCAGAGAACAGCGTAAGGGGTGTCAAAGGAGATCCAGAAGCAGAACCGGTACCAGGCGTAGGTCGGGGCAGGCGGCAGACGGGTAAACAGGAATCAAAACACAGTCCGAGGTCAAAAACAGGGAATCAGTCAATAGATCAAAAGAGAGCTCAGAAATGACTAGCCGGGGGCAGTGCAAGACTTCGCAAAGCATTGGGGCGTAGTCAATAAGTGTAGTCAATACTCCGGTGATGGTGTCCTTCGGTGATCGGAGAGGGCCACAGAGGTGCGATCCATGACACAAATGTTTTGATGAAGAATGCAAAATCCCAAAAAATAAGAGAAACCTATTCAACCAAAAACACAGAGACCAAGAAAACCTGAGCCTACACTTTAACTATGGTAAAACACTAAAACAGTACAGTTATACACTAAGGAAAAAGAAGGAACAGCACATCAGAAACCAACTCAATGTAATTGAAGAATCCATAGAATCTAACCACTTCTGGGAAAATTGGAACACACTAAACAAACAACAACATAAAGAGCTATCTATCCAAAATGGAGATGGATAAACCAGTTCTCCAACCTTTTTGGCCCTATAACAAAGAACGAACAGCAAAAACATATACATGATCAATTACACATATTAAAATCAGCTATTAAAAACTACCAGAAGCCACTGGATTCTCCAATTACATTGAATTAACTACAGGACAAAATGCAAACCCTCCAACCCAAAAATGCCTATGGTGTTGATGGTATCCTACATGAAATGAAACAATATACAGACCACAAATTCCAATTGGTTATACTTAAAACTTAAAACATTATCCTCAGCTCTGGAATCTTCCCCAAAATTCCAATTGGTTATACCTAAAACTTAAAACATTATCCTCAGCTCTGGAATCTTCCCCAATATTTGGAACCAAGAACTGATCGCCCCAATTGACGTAAGTTGTGACAAATTCAGCCCCATTAACTACCATGGGATCTGCTTCAACAGCAGCCTCTGGAAGATCCTCTGCATTATCACTAACAGCAGACTCCTACACTTCCTCAGTGAAAACAATGTCCTGAACAAATGTCAAATTGGCTTTTTACCAAATTACCACACGACGGACCACGTATTCACCCTGTACACCCTAATTGACAAACAAACAAAACAAAAGCAAAATCTTCTCATGCCGTTGATTTTAAAAAAAGCTTTTGACTCTATTAGGCATGATGGTCTGTTATATAAATTGATGGAAAGCGGTGTTGGGGGGAAAAAATACAACATTTTAAAATCCATGTACACAAACAACAAGTATATATGGTTAATATATATATATTTTTTAAACACGCATTTCTTTCCTCAGGGTCGAGGGGTGAGACAGGGATGCAGCTTGAACCGCCCCCCCTTCTTCAACATACAGTACCAGTGAAAAGCTTGGACAGACCTATTCATTCAAGGGTTTTTCTTTTTTTTATGTTTTCTACATTGTAGAATAATAGTGAAGACATCAGAACTATGAAATAACACATATGGAATCATGTAGTAACCAAAAAAAAAGATTCAAATTAAAGTGGAGATCCTAACTGACTTAAGACAGGGAATTCTTACTATGATTAAATATCAGGAATTGTGAAAAACTGAGTTTAAATGAATTTGGCTAAGGTGTATGTAAACTTCCGACTTCAACTGTATGAGTGACATTTTGACACACGCTCTTTTGAAGATGGAATGTTGTATTTCCCACATGTTCTGCCAAGCCTTATTTGTAATAAAGATGGAAATCCCATTATGTCACATGTTGAAATTGGTTGACTTCCACTGGCTCAGGGCCTCTTTTCATTCATTTCTATATGCTCTACTCAAAATTAGCATATGAGTATGAACCGTAATGAGTAGAAAAGTAGTTTGATCTTAAAAAAGGGTTACAATAAATATTTGCAAGAACATCACACAATTTGTAAGAACAGAGAGAGTTGTGTTGCATCATTCACTTACACAAACTTAGTCTCGTGCTGCCAGACCTCACATTGCGATTCTTGTTTCCGCAGAAACCTTCTGCAAAGATCAACTAAAAACATGCTCCCACATTCAAATATCTAAAAATTGTTTGTTTCTAGCTTCTTCATTGCTAGTTTATAGGAGCCAGATATAGTAACAGCAAACAGATGCATAAAAAACAACAACCTCATTAAGGCCTTCAGTGAAATAATGATACAGTGAGGGAAAAAAGTATTTGATCCCCTGCTGATTTTGTACGTTTGCCCACTGACAAAGAAATGATCAGTCTATAATTTTAATGGTAGGTTTATTTGAACAGTGAGAGACAGAATAACAACAAAAAAATCCAGAAAAACGCATGTGAAAAATGTTATCAATTGATTTGCATTTTAATGAGGGAAATAAGTATTTGACCCCTCTCAATCAGAAAGATTTCTGGCTCCCAGGTGTCTTTTATACAGGTAACGAGCTGAGATTAGGAGCACACTCTTAAAGGGAGTGCTCCTAATCTCAGTTTGTTACCTGTATAAAAGACACCTGTCCACAGAAGCAATCAATCAATCAGATTCCAAACTCTCCACCATGGCCAAGACCAAAGAGCTCTCCAAGGATGTCAAGGACAAGATTGTAGACCTACACAAGGCTGGAATGGGCTACAAGATCATCGCCAAGCAGCTTGGTGAGAAGGTGACAACAGTTGGTGTAATTAATCGCAAATGGAAGAAACACAAAAGAACTGTCAATCTCCCTCGGCCTGGGGCCCCATGCAAGATCTCACCTCGTGGAGTTGCAATGATCATGAGAACGGTGAGGAATCAGCCCAGAACTACACGGAAGGATCTTGTCAATGATCTCAAGGCAGCTGGGACCATAGTCACCAAGAAAACAATTGGTAACACACTACGCTGTGAAGGACTGAAATCCTGCAGCGCCCGCAAGGTGCCCCTGCTCAAGAAAGCACATATACATGCCCGTCTGAAATTTTCCAATGAAAATCTGAATGATTCAGAGGACAACTGGGTGAAAGTGTTGTGGTCAGATGAGACCAAAATGGAGCTTGTTGGCATCAACTCAACTCGCCGTGTTTGGAGGAGGAGGAATGCTGCCTATGACCCCAAGAACACCATCCCCACCGTCAAACATGGAGGTGGAAACATTATGCTTTTCTGCTAAGGGGACAGGACAACTTCACCGCATCAAAGGGATGATGGACGGGGCCATGTACCGTCAAATCTTGGGTGAGAACCTCCTTCCCTCAGCCGGGGCATTGAAAAAGGGCCGTAGATGGGTATTCCAGCATGACAATGACCCCAAACTCACGGCAAAGGCAACAAAGGAGTGGCTCAAGAAGAAGCACATTAAGGTCCTGGAGTGGCCTAGCCAGTCTCCAGACCTTAATCCCATAGACATTCTGTGGAGGGAGCTGAAGGTTCGAGTTGCCAAACGTCAGCCTCGAAACCTTAATGACTTGGAGAAGAGCTGCAAAGAGGAGTGGGACAAAATCCCTCTTGAGATGTGTGCAAACCTGGTGGCCAACTACAAGAAACCTCTGTGATTGCCAACAAGGGTTTTGCCACCAAGTACTAGGTCATGTTTTGCAGAGGGGTCAAATACTTATTTCCGTCATTAAAATGCAAATCAATTTATAACATTTTTCACATGCGTTTTTCTGGATTTTTGTGTTGTTATTGTCTCTCACTGTTCAAATAAACCTACCATTAAAATTATAGACTGATCATTTCTTTTCAGTGGGCAAACGTACAAAATCAGCAGGGGATCAAATATTTTTTTCCCTCACTGTATGTACTTCCTGTTTCCTCAACACAATGTGGATAGGGAACTAGGCATATTCATTAGGCACCAAATGGAAGAAATTTGACAGAAACAGGGAGGAACTACCCGAACAACATTTTGTTACGTTTTACTACAGTCTACCTTTGTGAATACAACCCTGAAAGGAGTAAGATGCATCCAATAAGGCAGATTCCTATTGGTCAGTGTTAGGGCCAAGGCAGACATAGAATCTCCCTGAGAGGTGTCTCTCTCTATGCTCTCCCACACTGCTTTACCTGTGAGAGGGCCAGTGAAATCCATTACGCACTTTAGAGTCGACTCATGAATGGAATAATTAGCACAGTGTGGTCTCCGCTCAGTTGGAAGTCAGTCCCGATAATGAACAAAGGGAAGGAAATTAGCTTTTGTCTCATAAAGTCACAACTTCAAAGATCCCCGGCATTGCATTAATACAGCCATAGCCCCCAGCAGCACGAGAGAGAATAAAGTAAGCACTCTCTTCTCACTGAGACCCCATACCACACAAGGTCTTTCTGCAGGACAAATACTAGTGCTAGCATTACACACAAATACATGCACATACACAGGTTACACACTAATACAGCACAGGTCAATCCAACAATAACTAAATAACTGCATGCATGGACAGGCCTACCATACATTTCTCTGTGTATGTTTTTTGCACCTCATCTAAAAGAGAGAATATGGGTTGCATTACTTGAGCCCCCTGTCAAGGTATTACTCTTCCCTACATTATCCATCCATTCAGCTGCAAGTGTAACTACTCAATCATGTCAGGTCGACAGACAGCATGGCCTGGGGCCCTGGGCCCTGAGGAGCCCCAGCTGTGGCCTACTCTACCCTACCCTGGGCTGGGCTGGTTGACCCACCAGGGCTGAGGGCCGTTCATCTCCCCCCTAACTGCTGTTCCACTCTGCTGCCCTGGGAGCATGGAGCAGGGGCCTGCCTGGGTGGCGCAGCCTAGCATTCCTCCTCCTCACTGGTACAAAACATCATACTGTACAAACCTAAACTAACACAAGTTTGTGGTCCATTTGATTTGATTGATTGTACACACTAAAGCGGTGTTGTAGTACGACTACATATTGAGTGTCTCGGTATTGTCTGGTGTCAGATACATTTGTAGTTGGTCTTCACTCGGTCGGAGAGTGAGGACTCACCAGCCGAGACCAGCGGAGGAAATAACATAATTATCAGCTTCCATTCACTCAGTGCATAAAACTGCTTCGCCAGGCCAAATATATACACTCCTTTCTTGAAAAATGTATATCTTAACAGCCTGTATATATATTATAGGCATGTTTTCTCAGTGAAAAACCTATAGGCCTTCAGTATGTGACAGGTTTGTGATTCTGAAAGGACAGCAACCATAATACCAATACCAGCACCAATGGGTATGCAAACCAGGTATTGAAAAAGCTTAGTCCGAAGTGTTGGTTAGTAGGCTATTTGTGACTCGCAACTGTCATCATGCGCTGTTTCCATCAGGGGCATGGGCCTGGGTGGAGGCCCACCCACTCAGACTGATGTGGTGCAAGTATTGTTGTGGAAAAAAAAATGTGATGGTCTATTAAGAAAAGGGTGATTTTGAGAGTGAACATCTGAAAAATCTATAGGAAAACTCATTAAAAAAACAACAAGGTCCCAATCATACTCGATTCCAACCTCTCTTTTAAAAGCAGGTGAAAAATGTAACTCAAATAACCAAATTCAAGTTAGCTAATTTCCGATTCATACGAAATTGTTTGACTACAGAGGTAGCAAAAATGTACTTCAAATCTATGATATTCCCCCACTTAACATACTGCTTGACTAGTTGGGCCCAAGCTTGCTGTACAACATTAAAGCCTATTCAGTCTGTCTACAAACAGGCTCTCAAAAGTGCTTGATAGGAAGCCCAATAGCCATCATCACTGTTACATCCTCAGAAAGCATGAGCTCTTGAGTTGGAAAAATCTTGTGCAATACACCAACGCATGTCTTGTATTCAAGATCCTAAATGGCATGGCTCCCCCTCCACTTAGTACTTTTGTTAAACAGAAAACGCAAACACATGGCAACAGATCCACAAGGTCTGCCGTGAAAGGTGACTGTATAGTTCCCTTAAGGAAAAGCGCCTATAGTCAATCTGCTTTCTCTGTGAGAGCTTCCCATGCCTAGAACATACTGCTATCAGACACACACAACTGCACCACCTATCACACCTTCACAAAAAACATGAAGACATGGCTAAAGGCCAATCAGACTTGTGAACATAATCTCTAGCTGTGTATTGCTGCTTTACATGTTGTCTGTAGCTTGTGAGGTGTGGAAACATTTTGCTGCTTTGCTGATTTTATGTATTTTGTTATGTTGCTTTTTGTGCTATTGCTCTGTCTGCATGCTACGTATTGCTTGTCCTATGTTTCTCTGCATGTGCTCACTGCTCATTGTTTGTCTGTATTGTTGTTGTAATTGTTTTTAATAACCTGCCCAGGGACTGTGGTTGAAAATTAGCCGGCTGGCTAAAACCGGCACTTTACTGAAACATTGATTAATGTGCACTGTTCCTGTAGAAATATTTTTTTTTACTCAAACTCAAACCATTAAGCATTTCCAAATCTAAATGTACAACTGTTACTTCTCATTGAAAAAAACATTTGATGTTTAGCACACAAAGTAACCGGGTGACCTAAAGTTTAAAGTGGAACTGACAGCGTATTAACTACTTTGCAGATATGAAACAAACAGACAATCATAATATCAGTAAAACATATAACATTCCCAGTTTATGATGCAAAACCAATTTTATAATCGGTTTTAAAAATAGTAATTTTTTTACTCACGTTCCATAACGTACACTAAGGCATTAATTCCCCAATTCATTTCCGTGTAGTCCAAAAAAATATTGCTATCAGGTTGTAAATCACAGCTGGCCTGGTACAATGTTTGATTCCTCCATTTGGGATGCACTGTTTCAGTTTCAATGACTCAATATTCAGGACAGAAACGGACAAATGTAACTAAGGCTTGGAATGTCAATACAATCACACTAGCAAGGGCAATGATCACAAGTCAGTCATAACGTGGCTAATAGACTAGTGTATCTATTTATGTAGCAAGCTAAAAACACAGAGACTAACATTAGCTAGATAGCTAGCTAGCTAGCTAGCTGTAAGGAGGATGTCATTGGAGGAGTGAGTGAGTAATGACTTTTTATCCTCATATCGTTTTTCGGTGGCTATACACAGCTAGAGATGCAGGTGTCATTTGGTTAGCTAGCAATAACTTGAACGACAGTTAGCATATCTCTTGCATTAGCAAATTGACTCTGGCTAACTACTCCGATTTCAGAGCGAGCCAGAGCGCAGAACAACTGATGAATTGACAAACGCGCAACACATACTGGTGTTGACCGGTGTCAGTAAATGTAGGCAAAAAAAGAAATAGTAAGTAAAGAACTAGATACCAGCCTAACCAGCTCTGCTACGGCGAGTAAAATGGTCAGAGTGAGATGTTCTTTCATTTGTGTCTGGAAGTAGCTAGCTAGCAATCTAGCCAACCTTAGCCAGTTAGCTTGGGTGCTTGGTTGGGACAAGTATGCGATCTCATGGTCTAAAATTGAGCTGTTGCAACTGCCTACAAACACACAGTCCAGTTAAAAGTGAATGATGGCATGCCCGTGTGGCAAATGGCTTGTTTGTATAAAGGTCTACTGTAGCTCTGATTGGCTATAGCGCACCGGTCTGTGTAGACTCCGGTCCTGAGCAAGACAGATGGTTTTATTTATGGCAGTGTCTATTAATTGTCCAAATGCACTGCTACTTTCCCACTCTATATTGTTATAGAATTTTCACAAATGCCTTAATATAAGTAATTCCCAAACATTCTAATATTTTATGAAAACGTGAAAATGACCACATCTAAATGGTCTCGTCAGATTTTTTTTTAAATGTCATATTCTTCCTGGGGGCGTACATGAACAGATTTGAATAAGACTTCATGTTGCTAAAATGCTGTCAGTTCCACTTTAAATGCGACAATGTTTCACACACATCAATTACTTTCAAAGAGATGGCTAACAACAGCAAGCGTGCTGTAAAAGGAAACACAGTTCCACTCACCAGATTATGATCATTTTAAACTTAATTTATTGTTGAAAGTTATTCTTGAAAAGGGAGACGCTAACAAATTAGCAACAACATCATCTTTGATAACACCTGCTGTAGCCGCTGCATACTAGCCAACAACACATTTTTGCTAGCTAGCTTGACCGTGGGAAATATACTACTCGCTACTGCACAGTGACCTGTTGCTTTATTTCCCCTCAGCATGCATTGTTTCACTGTTCTGAATGTCTAAAGACATATGAACACAGAAATACTTGACATTTTGAACTCTTATTATGGTGGTGATTTGACAAAATTACAATCATGGTCTTGAATTGGACTTGCATTTTTTTGGTCTCGTTCTTAACTCAGTGTCGGACCCCTTGTCCCCCTCCCGGTCTTGGTCTTAACTCTGACTCGCTTTATGTGGTCTCGAACACAACCCTGCACCATATTATAGAGACTTTGGGCTTTTTGGCTGTGAACGTAATTCAGGGTTTACAGAATAGGGAGATTGTTGATGACCTATTTTGATTATGTTAGAACAGTGGTACCCAAACTTTTTAAAGTCCTGTACCCCTTCAAACATTCAACCTCCAGCTGCGTACCCCCTCTAGCACCTAAGAATGAGTGTGAGTTTTTGTCACAACCCGGTTCGTGTGAAATGACAAAGAGCTCTTATAGGACCAGGGCACAAATAATAATATAATAATAATCAATAAAAAACATGTCAATAATTTTCCCCTTGATAACCAGCACACTTCTGTATGTTGTAAAAGCGTTACATGGTCGCTACCCATAACATTGCATAGTGCATAAAATACACAAGAGTTCAGAGGCCTTGCTTTATCAAAGTTAACCATTTTCACTGTAGTGTCCAGAACGTCTTTCAAGCTATCAGGCATTACCTTGGCAGCAAGAGCCTCTCAGTGGATGCTGCAGTGTACCCAAGTGGCGTCAGGAGTAACTGCTTGCACACGCATTACCACTCCACTATGTCTCCCTGTCATGGCTTTTGCGCCATCAGTACAGATACCAACACATCTTGACCACCAAAGTCCATTTGATGTCACAAAGCTGTCCAGCACTTAAAAAATATCCTCTACTGTTCTCCTGGTTTCTAGTGGTTTGCAGAAGAGGATGTCTTCCTTAATTGAACCCCCATAAACTTAACGGACATATACCAGGAGCTGTTGACTCATCCAGCTGTAACGCATAGAATTCACTGGCTTGTATGTGAAGCAGTAATTGTTTCAAAACATCTCCTGCCATGTCACTGATGCTTCGTGAAACAGTTTTGTTTGATGAAGGCATTGTCTGTATAGTTTTTTGGTCTTTTCCCCCAGCATTGTCCCAGCCATATCCGCGGCAGCAGGAAGAATTAAGTCCTCCACAATAGTATGGGGCTTGTTTGTCCTAGCCACTCGGTAGCTCATCATATAAGACACTTCTAGCCCCTTCTTATTAATGGTATCTGTTGCTTTTATACGTCTTACTACTCAAAAGTAGTCTTAATTCTCGATCAAACTCCTGTGGCTTATTTTTCAAATTAGCATGTTTTGGTTCTAAATGTCTGCGCAAGAGTGAAGGTTTCATTGAGTTGTGAGATAGTACTTTTGCAGATATAACACACTGTGGCTGAGGAAAGGCACTACTCCCAATATAAGTGAACCCCAAATCAATGTAGTTCTCATCATATTTGCGCCTCTACGATGGTTCAACGTCCCTGTCTGTTGTTCGGTGCTTTCCCGGTTAAGGGGGCAGTAACTCTTCGGCTGCATCAGATTCACAACTGTCAGTGTCTATGCTAGCTGGGCTAGCAACAAATGTAGAATTACTGATGCTAGCATTGGATGTGCTTGTGGAACCAGAACAACTTGTGAGGTCGACAGGTGCAGGTGTAGTACTGCTGGTAGTAGCAGGACTACCAGTAGAGCTGTTATGTGTCTCTATGGACGCAGGCCTTACTTTTTTAACCATTTATCCATTTGCGAGCAAACGGAATGAGCAGCAGCTACATTTGGCTACATACGGACCGTTAGTGGAATTCCTGCGAGAGAGTAACAGTTAATTGGATTGGATGTTAATTATTTGACTAGGCTACCTGTATTTGACATTGTGTTGTTATTTCGCTGAACACTAGATGGTTTAATTTTATTTTTGGCAGTGAAACGAGGCTACTCAGGAAAGAAAAAAACATCACCCAAATGTATAGCCCCGTTGGAATAATCTAAATGCACTGTTTGAAAATATGAATCAAATTTTTGGGGGCATAACCCCCCACGGCATTGTGTGTACCCCAGTTTGGGAATAGTCGTGTTAGAAGATACTTCAGAGCATATTTAAAAGACAAAGTTGCAATACTTGCTATTTACATGTGTATCATTATTATTACTAGCATCAGTAGTATTATTACCAGGGGAAGTCATAGCACCGTTGAAGACACACAGAAGGCTAAAGAGGTTGCCTTTTGGCTGAGTTATCACTTCCTTTCCTCTCCTCCTATCTCCTTCTGTATCTGCCAGGATCAGTTCTTAGCCCTGCCAGTTTCTCCTCCTGCCTGCCTGTGTCCTCTGGAGAGAGGTGGCTCTCAGCTGGGGAGAGGCGCCAGGGGCTACGCACTTTTCTCCATTGTGTGAAGAGACACACGTAGGACATGGGAGACTAGATCTGTGCTGGGAGAGAGAGAGAGAGAGAGAGAGAGAGAGAGAGAGAGAGAGAGAGAGAGAGAGAGAGAGAGAGAGAGCATCTGGGGCCTATTCTTTCTTTTAGTTATTTCTTTTGTCTGTCGGACCTTTGCTCAACATGATTACAGATCTGATCTCATTTGATAGGTGAGAGCATCACGATGAATCTAATTTGAACCCTATCCAAATCTGTCAGATCACTGAAATCAAGTGGAACAATACTGAACAAAAATGTAATGTTGGTCCCATGTTTCATGAGCTGAAATAAAAGATCCCAGAAATGTTCCATACACACACATAGCTTATTTCTATCATGTTGTGCACAAATTTGTTACATCCCTGTTAGTGAGCATTTCACCTTTTCCAAGATAATCCATGCACCTGACAGGTGTGCATATCAAGAATCTGATTAAACAGCATGATCATTACACAGGTGCACCTTGTGCTGGGGACGATAAAGTGCCAATCTAAAATGTGCAGTTTTGTCACACAATATAATGCCACAGATGTTTCAAGTTGAGGGAGCACGCAATTGGCATGCTGACTGCACGAATGTCCACCAGAGCTGTTGCCATAGAATTTAATACTAATTTCTCTACCATAAGCCGTCCAACGTCCTCTTAGAGAATTTGGCAGTACGTCCAACCGGCCTCACAACTGCAGACCACGTGTAACCACGCCAGCCCAGGACCTCCACATCCGGATTCACCTGCGGGATCGTCTGAGACCAGCCACCCGGAAAGCTGATGAAACTGAGTATTTCTGCCTGTAATAAAGCCTTTTTGTGGGTAAAAACTACTTCTGATTGTCTGGGCCTTGCTCCCCAGTGGGTGGGCCTGGGAGGGCACAGGCCCACCCACTGCACCCCTGCCCAGTCATGTGTAATCCATAGATTAGGGCCTAATGAATTGATTTAAATTCAAACTGATTTCCTTATATGATCTGTAAGTCAGTAAAATCATTGAAATTGTTGCATATTGCGTTTAGATATTTGTTCAGTATATATGTAAGTGGACATAAATAAGTAGACAGGGGCCGTGCCAAAAAGTCTGTCTTACCTACTACTAAACTAGATACTGTGTACTAATCGCACTGCATACTATTTAGAACGCACTGTTTAGTAAAAACGAATGCAGTAAGCAACAAATATCAACATACTAGGCTTCTCCTTACTGACAATGTATCATCAAATGCACAATTGCTTTTATTCCAGCCATTCATACTTTTGGTACAGCAGGTCACCTTATGTGATTATTAACTGCTGTCAAACACACGTGGGTCTTGAAAGACGATTCTCTTCCTCAATAGCGTGCAACGAATTGTGCTAGACGAAAAGCCGGAATGAGTACGACATCCTGGAATTTAAAGCATACTGTCACGTATACTCCCTCTCCGGCCTCTAGGTCATCAGGCTGCTGATTATCCTGCACACCTGTCACCATCGTCAAACGCACCATCGCCTCATGACACTCACCTGGACTCCATCACCTCCTTGATTATCTTCCCTATATCTGTCACTCCCCTTGGTTCTTTCCCAAGGTGTTATTGACTCTGTTTCATGTTGGTGCGTTTTTGTGTTTCGTGTTTATTTTTTTTGTTTCTTTATTAAAACACTCAATCCCTGTACTTGCTTCCCCACTCTCAGCGCACTCGTTATACATACAACATTTTTAAATGTCACATACTATAAAATGTTATATTTTTACATACCCAAAATGCCTACTATTTAGAACGCAAGTACGGGTATTCAGACACGGTCAGTGTAGTTCAAAATTCTTATGGACAAGATCATACAATGAGTTATTTTTGTTTGGCATTAATACTGATACTGAATTCAATCTTACTAGACTCCTGTGATAACATTGCTGAAGACGAGATATGCTCACTCTACTTGTGAGGCCATATTTGTATTTATCTGCTTCATTGGCAGGATACATCTTCTCACATAGACAGGTGTAAGTTGAGGGGTAGTGACTGAGGCTATCTAATGATCTTACCTCAGACTCTCAGGTCTCTCCTGTGAAAGTGATGCTTTCAGTGACTGTTTGTTTAAAAGCTGACAGGCTACAAGAGTCTCCGTGACAACGCCTATTCACCTCAGAGTGTCAGAGAGAGAAAGGGAAAGGTGGGGGGGGGGGGTATTGGGTTTAGCGAGGTAGGGGCGGAAGAATTGCATAAAAAAAAGAGATACCATAGGTGAGATTGTTCGTTGAAATCCATTCAAACAGCATTGCCACAATCTATTCAATAGTTCAAGCTTATACCTTTGATTTTGAATCGTCTATAGAAGGTCCCAGTTGTAACTGGAGAATTCACTCACTCAGATAATGAATGAATGCTGATGTTTTCATCACAGCACAGCAGTATAACCCTGATTTGAATTATACATCTCACTCAGCAGATTCTTTCCCTCCATTCGGCTAATTTAGATTGAGATCCTTCCAGGCTTCCCCCCCATCTTTCATTTCCCTCCCTCCTTTCCTCCCTACCCTCTCCTCTCTGCCTCCCATCAGCCCTCTCTCTTTGTGAGAAAAAAAGGAGGAAGCCGAAAAAAATAACTAATGTCTGTGACTTTCTTGCCCTCCAGCACATGAAGCCCTCTTTTATTTTGATCATTGCAGCACAATGGATTCATGCCATTCTGGCAACTTTATTCAGTATCAGCCGAAATTTACATACTGCTTAACAAGTTGCTGTGGATGCCTCTGATCAAAGTGCTTTTGGAAATCTTTCTCTCATCACATTTTTTTTTCTGATTGCATACTGAAGACAGGCATGTTTAACTTCGGGGTGCATAAAGGTAACCTCAGTGCTGCACAAGCCCAAATGTCATCCAGCAAGGAGGGTGCATGTCCAGAGGACAAATATAATGTAATCTAAGCAGTATACAGCATGTGGTTGGGGGTCATGTGTCATTTTTGGTGCTGAAGGGCTGAAACCTGCCTTCAGGCTTGTCCTCCCTGTCAGAGGCACTCAGCTATCTGCACACGCACACACACACACAATAACACACACACACTCTGACAAACATAATATTACACACATTTCCATATGATACCTTAATGATAGACCTCCCAAAAAGAACATGACAGTTAAAAACACAAAATGTACTTATTCCAACTGTCCATTTCAATACATTTTTATTAAAGGCCTCAAGCGTCTCACATCATGACTGGGAGGGAAAGAATATGTCCGACAAGCAATAGCATGACAGGCATTTTGTGTGGTGAAGATAATATGAGAGTGAGACAAAGGGAGAGCATGAACAGAAAGCAGCAGGTCCTGAATAAAGCCATCCAACAGTCAGGTCAGGGGAGCCTTTAAACCAATAGCCCTGAACATTTCCATGGGGAATGGCGACAGGCAGTAGAGGATACTGCAGTCAATTCTCATGGAAATACACTAGCCACACATTTACCATGTTACATTCATGAGTATGCTTGGCTACTAGAGTGCACAGTACAATTGAAAACATTAAATAATGGAGCAGAGAGAGAGAGAGATAAAATTGATTTAAAAATACAATGAAAAGAGGGTGTGTGGGTGGAAAGAGAGGATTCGTGGGAATGCGAGATTGCACCCCCTTCAGGCCATTGAATTATCCTATGGGTCGATGGTTCCTCCTTATGCGTTGGCTGACATTTTGCTGTAACCTCATTCCGTGTAATTCTATGTGATGTGTGTGACTGACTTCTGCCACGGCCCTGAGAGGCCAAGCACCCCCGGGCTACTGCTTCCTGCCCCACGGCATCATGGGAATTGTTTACTTAGCCCTGTCTGCTCCTTTTTGCCAATCTCTCCTTCCTTTATTTTTTACCCCCTCTCTCTAGTTTTCCATGCCTTCTCTCTCCCTCCCTCCCTCTCTTGTTCTCTCTCCCTGTGTATCTGATAGTATCATCTTTCAATTAGAAGAGGATGTACTCGTATTCTTCTCCAGTGAGACAAAACCATTGTCAGTTGACTCTTGAGGGGGTAACAGTAAACCAGCCCTTTAGTCTGTTAACACTGAACTGTTAGTGTTCCAACACCCATTCAACACACACAAAGGCCAAGGCTATCAATGCAGCTTGTTGTATCATTTACGCCACTGTGTATGTTCGCAACTGTGGTGACATTGATAGAGGGTGTGTTCACTAGGCGAAAATAGATACTTTGCAGACCTATGAATGAATGATGTGAGAGAAATATGTGGAAATGATTCTAGTCAATATCCCCGGAACTATAATAGGGGATCACACATGTGATTACACATATGTCTTAGGACTACATACATACTTCCAATTTGTCCATCCTTTATTTCGTGGTATAACCATAACCCTGTAGGGAATGAGTGAAGGCTAGCGGTTCAGATCGCTAGCCTTCATGGATAATGGTGTATATATCTGTCAACAAGTGACAAGCAGAAAAGGGACAGTGTTGAGAGTGTAGCCTTTCATGACCCAACACACTATGACAGCTTGGCCATGGCTGCAGGACATGAGCCTTGTTGTTTTTTCTTCTGACAGTTTTAAGCAAACACAACTCTCCCTCTCTTTCTCTCTCTCTCTCTATATATATATATCTCTCCCCTTCTCTCTCTCTATGGATTCAATTGTTCTTAGAGCCTTTGAGGCTTTATGTTAAAGCGCAGAGCGACAAAAACATGTCAGAAGCCAGTATATTCAGCTAGATGTTAGCTAGACTCATACTGTAAGACTTAATGACAAAAGTGAGATGAAAGTGTAACTGATATGAACGTACTGCTTTTATGCAACACTGCACCCGGCTGGTGACGAGTGGTACTGGCTCCATTGATTTCAGCAGAACAGAAGCACTCTGTAAGAGAGGAGGACGGATATAACCTTAGCTCCCAGGGGTTGTGTGTCTGTGTGTGTGTTTTGCCCTTGAAGCAGTTATCTTATCTGGACCTGGGGACATTCCACACTGATAATTTCAAACATCCCAAGAGGGGCCTGCTTTGAAATACAGCCAAGGGGGTAACACATTAGAATGACAAAATGTAGATCCCCAACCTGCGCTGCCTGCAATGTGCACTGTATATGAATTGAAATCAACATGACAGGAAGCTACATTGATTGTTATTACTAGGCAAAAGTGCAGCCGACTCATACTACAGGCAGTTTCCATCTATTTTGTATGCATTCAAGTAACATAAAAGTCTATTAATTCAAACGCATAAATACACTGTGTTGAGAGTATGTGTGTTGAGCTCTGTGGTCTGTGTGTGTGTGTGTGTGTTGATGTACATTTTTATTCAGTTTACAATGTGTTCTAAATGTAGTCCGCAATATAAGTATGCTATTGGTTTGTGAGGTGTGTGTGTACATCTTATACTGTTTAGGCTACTGTGTTGTCAGTAGTCTAAAAAATGCAATATGTTTGCACAATTGGTTTGTGAGGTACATTAAGAGAGTGTGTGTGTGTGTGTGTGTACACTGTAATGCACTCAGTCTACAGCCTTGGGCACTGTGCATTCTTGCTTGGAGAGCACATGTCCCCGTGCCTTGTTCCTCCGTAGATGACCTCTGGTGGAGCCATTATTTTCTGCATTAATGACGAACAGCAGCCAGCCAGTGATGGGCTTTGTCCCCAGGCAAAGTAGCTCGTTCTGATTATGGGCAACAACAACGGCAGGCAGCGAAAAACAAAGAGAAACTCTTCCCACAAGCAGTTCAAACAGAACTAGGAGCAGCAGCCAGCTTTGGCATTAGAAACATAAGCTGTTCTCGGTCTATTGACAAGATGGATCTAGATAACCTCTGTGTCTGAAGGGATTACCCTTAGTGAACTTGGAGAAAGTTAAGGAAGTAGCTTATTTTGTTGCTCCTTTGTAATTTGGCTTCATTTTCAACCACTACCGCAAGAATCAGAAAAGCAGTGTTTGTCTGTTGTCTGTCTCTGTCAGAATAAGAATTTTGCAAGCGCAACTGATATAAAAAATGTGTGTGGTGTTTGGATAAAAAAAATGGAAAGCTCATTCTTGATTAGCACACATCTGCACTACCATTGTCCTTAAAACATTGAAGAACTGAGTTTGATAAATAATTTAACAACCTATACATTTATAGTAGGGTCATAAAGAATGCTCCTGAAACGAACGTATTCATACCCACACATCTATAACCCACACAAACAAGACAAATTGCAGTTTCTCTTGCCACGGCAGTCATGGCACCCACTCAGGAAATCCTGTCTGGGGGAGATGACTCTAAATGAAGGACTTTACCATTCACCATTATGTCTTTGGTGAGAGTCACAGGGACCCCCCGGGGCTCCTCAGCAACGCTCGGCAGCACAACTTTTCAAAGGGCTCCAGATTAAAGTCACTGAAGTTTCCCACTGGGGTCTGAGGCCAGGATCCCATTAAGCAGGCCTCCTATACCGGCGGCCATAATTGTGTCTTTGAGAATTCAGAGCAGTGGTTGCTTGATAAGCAAATTTAGGGTGAAATAAAAGAAGGGGGTGAGGCAAGAAAGGAAGGAAGAGGCATACGGACACTTCCCTTGGTCCATCACTAATTTGTTGTAAAGCCCTCATGCAGTCATTATCATTTTATTTTAAAATCATCACTGTATGTCTAATAAACCAATGTGTGTGTTTATTTAATGATAATAACTCCAAAATAAAAACAAGTATTTTTTTCCCTGAGCCTCCTGTGACCCTTGAAATGCTGTCTTGATCTTGTGGGCGTTAGGAAACAAATGTGAATATATTTATATACACAGCCCTGATTGGCTAATAGGATGGTCTAGAGTCCACCCCCTTGCCCAGATGAAAAGTAATCTGTCTATTATAATTAGATCACATTGTGACGTCATGATGTGGGCTAAAAGTTCCATCCCACCTGAACAGGCTGAACTTAATCCCAGGCATGTCTTTCAAACAGCTCTTACACAAAAGGCATTATCATAATTTTCACAATTTCAGAGTGTTATACTCCGAGTCAATATTTACATCATAAAAAGGAATTCTCCTCAACTACACCCACAAGTTGGGGAAAAACATTCATTCTTTCCCATTGACACTGGGAAGTTGTAGATTTTTTGTTATACAGAAACAAGAAATGCTGAAAAGCTGCTGTGTTGTTAAATGTACATGCTCCCATGTAGGGAAATAGAGGCTGCGAGAACAGCCCTGTGGCTTCAGGCTATATTGGAGTGGGAAATGTGGTGACCAGGGGTCCAGGTAGGCTACGTCTAGCTAGCTATATTGGTGGAAAATATTTAAATCACAGGTAAGACATTTAACTTGTTACTTTAGTCCATTTGTAACTCCACTCACTACTTGTAGCTGCATAGCCTGTTTGTTTGTGCTGTTGGCCTTGTTCTAGGCACAACGTTCCAATACAGACTGGGACTATTTCAACCACAAAACAGGAAAATCACATGTAACTGCACTGCCCTTATAAAGGACTATGTGAGGGATGAGCGCTTCATAAAGCAGTCTGTCTGAGGCCTGGGCTACTCTTCATTCGCTGTATGAGTGATATTCCTAAAGAATGCTGACAAATGGAAACATTTCCGTCGTGGATGTTGAGTCTACTACTGCCTCTGCTGGAGAGGAATAACAGTGATCTTTTTGTATACTACTGGGTAGGATACTGAAGTGAAGATAAAATTACATTGACATATCAGTGGATCAATATGAAGAAATTACAAACTAAGCCTTCATTATCCCCCACAATGAAATCAGGGAGGGGACTGTGGATCTGTCCCTGTCCGGTCATTAGTCACACATGACATCTCAGACAGCAGTAGCCCGATTGACAAAACTTGGGTGAATGATCCGTCTTGCCACAGAGATCCGGCCAGTACAAAATTACACTGATTGGCCCAAGGCTTAAGCTAGAGTAATTAACTGAAATTTGTTAGTCACACGCAATAGGTCCAAGGGGGTGCGCTGAACCATTCATGGGGAGATATTTATTGTTGAATTGTTGATTCTTGACATAGTTGGTATAATGCTGTTCTGATTCCATTATCTGGGATTGGGTGCTTGACTTCACTACAGACATATTTTAGCATCAACACACACAACAAAAATAACATGAATCTAAAGAAAATAAACTCTCCCTATAACACAATGAATGCTATAGAAGTTACAATAATAAAGCATATTGTCAATAAAAACAAAGGTACATAAACAAGTTGACTTTATTAAGTATGTTGATCTATTAACATTCACTTCAAATAAGTTCAATGAAAAAAATAACATACGGTTCTGAAAAGAGGGCAGAGGTGAGATCTCCTAGTTCTGAATCCAAACTTGAGATCCACACATTTACCTCAACTTCCATATAAACCATGCATTGATGGCAAGGCCAGTGGGATATTTATGTGAAAATTCAACATCAGAACCTTAGTGTGTGACATGAAAGCTATATTTGGGCCTATAAACTTTGACTCTTTTTTATATTTACCGACCAAATATGCTGCCTGCCCAAGTTCTAAATGAAAGCCGGTGGTTGAGTAACGACTTCAAGTAGATTTCTTCTGTTTTTTCTTCTCTGCTTCATCTTCTTTCTCTTTCTCGATCTCAGCCACCAGGGTCTCAATTTCTTTGGACTCCAATAACTACATGGAGTAACAACAAAAAAAGAAGCAATTAACCCATAGACAAAGATGTGTAAAGCAGCAAATACTGGGATAAAACCACCAAACTTTTTGGTGAGGTTACCTTCAGTGGCTGGTTTCTTCTGATCACAGCAAGATCAATGTTCTTCCCACCAGACTGAACCACCTGTAAACATAGTTCAAAAAGGTAAAATGTACACAATGGATTTAATATGCTAACAGCAGAATTTTTGGCCATGTTGAATACACAAATATAACAGTCTCAGACCTACAGAAGTGCCTAGAGGAGTAGGAAGTAGGCGTTAGGGGTCGGTTTGAAGTTTAACATAAAAATGACAGTGGTTGACCTCACCTCAAGCAAGGCTTTGATTGCCAGCTTTATCGCCTCGTTGTCAGTGGCGATGGCTTCATCCGTGTAATTCTTCTCCAGGAATTCCCTCACTGTCTTAGCACTGCGGCCAATTGCATTTGCCTGAACAAAGGGATGGGTAACAAATCAGTAACAGTATTTTTAAAACAAAATACCAATAGTGTGGTTTAAATACAGCTCAATAGCTAATGTTTATTTAAAAAAAGACCTCACAATTAAGACAAGAAAAATCTAATTTTTACAACGATACACTTCAGAGAAACATCATGGCTATGAAAAACATTAAGCATCTGTGGAGAAAGGTGAGGTATTTTTGTGGATTGGCTGACCTTCCATGCATGGTATGTTCCTGAGGGGTCAGTCTGATAGAGCCTGGGGGTTCCATCGTAGTCAAAACCCACGATCAACGCCGAGATGCCAAACGGTCTTCGTCCATTACTCTGAGTGTAACGCTACAGAAAAAGGTAAAAAGCTGGCTATGAAAATAAACAAACAGTCAAGTATCATGTGAACTCTACCAAACTGGGTACAAGGTAGCCTTGCGTGCAGGTTTGGGGAGTACCGGATTACAAAAAAACTAACTAATCCATTACCAGCTAAAATATTGTAATCAGATTAGAAGTACTTTTGAAAAACTAGATGATTACTTCTAGGGTTATCTTTAATTCAGTTTTTTTTTTTACATTTATTTTCCTAATGACATTAAAATTAGTATTGAAAAAAGGCACAAGTTTAAGTTTGTTCTGCCTGAACGAGTCTGACCACAAATCAGAGACCAATGATGACACACCAAATGTGTTTGATGGATAGTTAGACCGCTGCGCCACTCGGGAGCCCAAGGCACTGCATCTCAGTGCTAGAGGCATCACAACAGACCCTGGTTAAATTCCAGGCTGTATCACAACCTGCCGTGATTGGGAGTCCCATAAGGCGGCGCACGATTGGCCCAGCGTCTTCCGGGTTTGTCCGGGATAGGCTGTCATTGTAAATAAGAATTTGTTCTTAACTGACTTGCCTAGTTAAATAAAAAGGTAAAAAAATGTAATGTAACAATCGTGGGAAAAGAGCAGGAATAGGCTTTTTGTAGGTTACAGTCCAAGTTACTGTATGTCTTCCAATGGTGTGACTGCTGTCGGCAGTCACTAATGTATACAGTGAAGTTGGAAGTTCACATACACTTATGTTGGTGTCATTAAAACTCGTTTTTCAACCACTCCACAAATTTCTTGTTAACAAACTATAGTTTTGGCAAGTCGGTTAGGACATCTACTTTGTGCATGAAGTAACCAAAGAAAACTGTTAAATCAAAATATATTTTATATGAGATTCTTCAAATAGCCACCCTTTGCCTTATTGACAGCTTTGCACATTCTTGGCATTCTCTCAACCAGCTTCATGAGGTAGTGACCGGGAATGCATTTCAATTAACAGGTGTGTCTTCTTTAAAGTTAATTTGTGGATTTTCTTTCCTCCTTAATGCGTTTGAGCCAATCAGTTGTCTTGTGACAAGGTAGGGGGGTATACAGAAAACAGCCCTATTTGGTAGAACAGCTCAAATAAGCAAAAAGAAACGACAGTCCATCATTACTTTAAGACATGAAGGTCAGTCAATACGGAACATTTGAAGAACTTTGAAAGTTTCTTCAAGTGCAGTCGCAAAAACCATCAAGCGCTATGATGAAACTGGCTCTCATGAGGATCGCCACAGGAATGGAAGACCCAGAGTTACCACTGCTGCAGAGGATAAGTTCATTAGGTGTTACCAGTCTCAGAAATTGCAGCCCAAATAAATGCTTCACAGAGTTCAAGTAAAACACATCAACAGTTCAGAGGAGACTGTGTGAATCAGGCCTTAATGGTCACATTGCTGCAAAGAAACCACTACTAAGAATACCAATAAGAATAAGAGACTTGCTTTGGCCAAGAAACATGAGCAAACCAAGAAATTTACATTAGACCGGTGGAAATTTGTCCTTTGGTCTGGAGTCCAAATTGGAGATTTTTGGTTCCAACCACTGTCTTTGTGAGATGCAGTATGGGTGAATGGATGATCTCCGCATGTGTATTTCCCACCGTAAAGCATGGAGGAGGTGGTGTTATGGTGTTGGGTGCTTTGCTGGTGACATTGATTTACTTAGAATTTAAGGCACACTTAACCAGCATGGGTAGTACCACAGCATTCTGCAGCGATACGCCATCCCATCTGGTTTGGGCTTAGTGGGGCTATCATTTGTTTTTCAACAAGACAATGACCCAACAGATCTCCAGGCTGTGTAAGGGCTATTTTACCAAGGAGAGTGATGGAGTGCTGCATCAGATGACCTGGTCTCCACAATCTCCCAATCTCAACCCAATTGAGATGGTTTGGGATGAGTCGGACCGCAGAGTGAAGGAAAAGCAGCCAACAAGTGCTCAGCATATGTGGGAACTCATTCAAGACGGTTGGAAAAGCATTCCAGATGAAGCTGGTTGAGAGAATGCCAAGTGTAAAAAGCTGTCATCAAGGCAAAGCGTGTCTATTTAAAGAATCTCAAATGTAAAATATATTTTGTTTAACAACCTTTGGTTACTACATGATTCAATGTGTGTTATTTCATAGTTTTGATATCTTCACTGTTATTCTACAATGTAGAAAATAGTAAAAATAAAGAAAAACCCTTGAATGAGTAGGTGTTCTAAGACCGGTGTTGTATTTTAACCCAATAACGGTTGAAATTAAGAAGTTTAAGCTGCTTACCAATCATTGCTTTTGCGACCAGGGGTATATTCCCGGCCAATGCATCAACATACGGGATGCAGGTAGCCTAGTGGTTAGAGCGTTGGGCTAGTAACCGAAAGGTTGCAAGATCGAATCCACGAGCCGACAAGGTAAATATCTGTCGTTCTGCCCCTGAACAAGGCAGTTAACCCCCAAGGCAGTTAGGCCGTCATTGTAAATAAGAATTTGTTCTTAACTGACTTGCCAAGCTAAATAAAGGTTAAATAAAAAAATATTTCGTTATGTAAACCATTTAAGAACCAAAACGGAAGCAAACAGGACCAATTCAGGTAGGTCCCTCCCACTGGAGGTATAATAAGAACGGTCTCTCTCCGCTTGCGTCTGTTTAAGAAAGATTTTGCAACACAATCGGAGTAATGAAGACGCCCCAGTGGACAGCAAGTGAAAACTGTGCACTTGCAACAGCTGCATAGTGCGGATCCCAGCCAATGGAATAAAAGTTTGCGTTTTAAACTCCCCCATGGTATTGTGCTCCATACTGTCAAAAACAAGTTGAATTTAAGAAGAACACGAGTGGGGGGGGGCGATCATTTTCTTCATGGAAAATCACCATCTAGATTTTCACATGCAAATAGCACTTTTCGGTAGTGCTCAAAGCATGCCATTCCGAGAGCAGCATTTATTTTTCAACTCGAAGCAATGAGCCCAATCAATCCTCCATGACAACAAAATCATAAACAACATATCAGGCAATAATTAGTCCATAGTTCTTTAGTTATGTTCAGGTAAAACTATTTGACTAATCTATATTTCCAAGTCCTATTCTTGAAGATTAAGGGGTATTAAATTATTGGAATGACTGGAAATCTGAAAGACTGTTGTTGGTTTTATGTAGACATGGCTTAATCGTATTATTATTATCTGTAATAGAAAGCAATTATGCTTGCTATTACATCCAATTATGGCCAGCTATGTAAATTCGAACATTAATTGATCCTGCAATAGATGTCGCTCAATTGGTAATTTTTGCTCCTAATGCCTCAAGCAGGTTGAATTTATTGGGATCATTCTTGTCCTTAAGCCAGAACTGAGCCATTTCCCCTAGATAGGTAAAATGTATGAAAACATAAATGATCTTTTTAGTCTTCATTTAAGGTTATGATTAGGCATTAGGGTTAAGGTTAGTGGCTGTGCCAGCTACTAACCTGCGCCTGTTAAGGGGAAAGTAATTGGGCTCCCAAATGGCGCAACTGTCTAAGTCACTGAGGCGTCACTACAGATCATGGTTCGATTCCGGGCTGTATCACAACCGGCCGTGATCAGGAGTCCCATAGGGCGACACACAATTGGCCCAGCGTCGTCCGGGTTTGGGGAGGGTTTGGCCAGGGTAGGCCGTCGTTGTAAATAAGAATTTGTTCTTAACTGACTTGCCTAGTTAAATAACAAGAAATTGAATGTAATCAGATTACGTTACTTAGTTTGGGTAATCCAAAAGTTACATTTGTGATTACAACTTTGGACAGGTAACTACACTGAACAGAAATATAATATATGTAATATAATAATGTAAAGTGTTGGTGCCACGTTTCATGAGCTGAAATTAAAGATCCACACACAAAAAGCTTCTCTCTCTCAAATTCTGTGCACAAATTTGTTTACATCCCTGTTAGTGAGCGTTTCTCCTTTGCCAAGATAATCCATCCACCTGACGGGTGTGGCATATCAAGAAGCTGATGAAACAGCATGATCATTACACAGGTGCAACTTGTGCTGGGGACGAAAAGGCCACTAAATGTGCAGTTTTGTCACAACACCACAGATGTCTCAAGTTGAGGGGTGAGGGGGAATTAGCATGCTGACTGTAGGAATGTCCACCAGAGTTGTTGCTATGACATTTTATGATAATTTCACTACCATAAGCCACCTCCAATGTCGTTTTAGAGAATTTGGCAGTACCTCCAACCGGCCTCACAACCGCAAACCACGTGTATGGCGTTGTGTGGGTGAGCGGTGTGCAGATCAACTTTGTGAACAGAGTGCCCCATGGTGGCGATGGGGTTATGGTTTTGTCAGGCATAAGCTACGGACAACGAACACATTTTATCGATGGCAATTTGAATGCACAGAGATACTGTGACGAGATCCTGAGGCCCATTGTCATGCCATTCATCATGTTTCCGCATGATAATGTACGGCCCCATGTCGCAAAGATCTGTATACAATTCCTGGAAGCTGAAAATGTCCCAGGCCTGCATACTCACCAGACATGTCACCCACTGAGCATATATGTGATGCTCTGGAACGACGTGTACGACAGCGTGTTCCAGTTCCCTCCAATATCAAGCAACTTCGCACAGCCGTTGAGGAGGAGTAGGACAACATTTCACAGGTCACAATCAACAGCCTGATCAACACTATGCGAAGGATATGTGTCACACTGCATGAGGCAAATGGTGGTCACACTAGATACTGACTGGTTTTCTGATCCATGCCGCTACATTTATTTTTAAGGTATCTGTGACCAACAGATGGTTATCTGGATTCCCAGTCATGTGAAATCCATAGATTAGGGCCTGATAAATTTATTTCAATTGACTGATTTCCTTACATGAACTGTAACTCAGTAAAACATTTTTAATTGTTGCATTTATATTTTTGTTCAGTATAGTGTTAGATTCTGCGTTAAAATCGGAACATTATTATACTAGAGACATGATACATCAGAAGTAATACTGTAATATCTGAGGAGTAATAGACTGTTTTTACATCAGAAGTTAATGGATATCTGTAGGAGTCAGATTTAATTATAAAATGAATGAGAAACACCAGTGTCTATTCTATTTTACCATTGCTTTATGATATACTATTATTTCCATATGGAGTTATCAGAGTTGTAATTCTTGGTTACTCGAATTTGTTTCTTTTTGATTTAACATTTTGTTTTTGAATCACACTGTGAATCATGCGTTCGAAGGTAAATATACAAACGTATTTTGTTCAGTCTGCATATAGAAGGAAAAATATGTTAATAAGGGATGACAGTTACTCCAAATGGATTGTGATATGTGTATTGCTGATTTCATTTGTCTTTGTTTCGATACAAATTTCAACAGATTGGGCCTTATAGAGTGTGGGATTCTCCGATGGGTTAGGGTGCTAACTTCCTGATCTGGTAACTCTTCCGAGAGGTCGCCAGTAAAATATATGAGTATGAACTAATTTTGAAAATGGTTTCAACAGTAACAGTATGTTATTATGCTCTGACATTTGTCGTAGAGATAATGTTAAGAAATTGGGAATGTAATAATTTGTCATATAGTCAATGCTTGTATGGATTTCCTGAAACAAATTAAACTGTAACTAAACTGTTGTTCTGATCTGTCCTCTCTTGAGGTTATCATGGAAGGTGACATCAGATCATGTCTTAATGCATAGTAGGAATAATTTTACCACAAACAGTGTTTCGGGAGAAGGGGGGGTGGTCTACACACTGCAAACAATTTAGACTAAGTATGCATTGAGATACCGATCTTTCATTACCAGGCCACTTGCGACAGGAAAACAGGGACAAAAGGGGGCTGTAATGAGTGGAGTTATGACCGACAATATAAGGTTGTTTATAAATGTACATTCTAACAGGGATGATGTGTGCTAGGTTGAGAGGCTTGAATTCGAGACATAGACTCAAAGTAAGCACTGGCATTCTGAATTTGGGTTGGATAATTTATAAAATGTTTTAGTTATGATTCGGATAGAGAGAGAGGGGGCCTCTAAAAGCGGTGAGGGATGGGGGCACTGCTAAAATTTTAGGCCTAGGGAGGCTCTAGAAACCTTATCTCTAAGTGTCCTCCAACAGGGAGGATGCTAGAAAAATCACTGGATGATAGCTTGGGTCAACCATGAAGGTTTTTTTTCGTTTTACCATGTCGTCAGAAGTTTAATGTTAAATTACAATACATATAGATTGCTGGAGGATACGGTACAATTAATTGCATACAAGGCTCGTAGTCTGTGTTTTGCGATAACACCCAAGGATGAAAATTAAGGCGAGGGCATGGAGACCAGCATCACACTGGTATAGAACGTAACTGATGGGCGGTTCTTTCCCCAGTTTTAGTCGCATCAAGAGTGGTGTGAGATTATTAAACATGTACTTTTTTTCCTTTTCAAGTCACTATGTTTTTAGGTTTCGTGGAACATAAGAGTGATCATTGTTCCAGAGGAGGGACTGATGTAGATTGACTAATTGATTTGAGAATGTTTTACTATGTTTATAACTGTTGAAGTGTATTAGGAGTAGTGACTAGTGTGTTATGGGTTAGATGGAATGATATTTGCAAATGTATCTGTAGCAGGAGGTGAAGTACACGAGGCCTGTGTTTGAGACAGAATGTTTACATAGGACTGTTAAGTGGGATGGAATGTGACTGCGGGGGCTCATAAATTAAGGTTGTGGTGATAAAGGGGTATCATTCTCAGAGACTATGTTTATTGTAGGAGAGGGAGGATGGCTAACTGAGCACAATATAGGGACTATTATGAAGTTAAATTGAACATTACACATACCCAGATCATGGTGAGAGTAGAAGAGATAGTGGTGGCATTTCAGACACTATGGTAAACTTTCAAGAAACCTGTGACTCAGTTTTGTTAGGTTGGATATTCTTCCAACTCATTAATCTCTTTCCCAATTTCTAACAGGCGGAAAACACTTGACAGATTACATGCAGTAGTTATTCTCACGGCAGTCGCCTGTACCCCTGCACACTGACTCGGTACCGGTGCCCCCTGTAAATATCCTCATTTTTGTTATTCTTATTGTTACTTTAGCCTACTTGGTAAATACTTTCTTCTTCTTGAACTGCACTGTTGGTTAAGGGCTTGTAAGTAAGCATTTCACGGTAAAGTCTACACTTGCTGTATTCGACGCATGTGCCAAATAAAGTTTGATTTGATTTGTAGGGACAGTAATTGAAGGAGACTATAGTCATGGACAGTGTCAGTAGTAGCAGGGGTTACTTTAGTAGCATTGTTGGGATATCAGTTTATGAGGACTTATGCCACATGAATTGGTAGCTGGTAACTAGGAGACTGATGGGAGTACCGGGGCTGTTATTCAAATGCCACAAATTAGTGATCTTGCCATAAGGGGGAGTCTATGTTGTCAGGAAATGACCCATGCGCTGCAGTGTGCATATCCTCAAGTGAAAGCAGCACATGAGGAGCAGGAGATAACCGAGGGCACGGGATGAATTCTGGAGATTGAGTGTACATCAAGATACACCAGGAGGGGGTGTTGGGACAGCATTGGTCTGGTCCACACACACAGTACTACTTACAGCACCTGCAGCGGTAAAGATCGTCATGTCTCTCTTCGGTGGGTGCATAGTTCTCACGGGAAGTGAGGTCCAGATGCATAATGGGTGAGCTTGAAGACACCATGACAGAGGAAGTGGAGCTAAAGAGAGAGAGAGACTAGATTCCACTGTAGACATGCAGATTGGTTGGGTCTGGGAGCTACTTTAAACATCATAGTTGGGTTGGGTTAGCTGCTTTATTGGTTAATGCATCATATGAAAGGACAGATGTTGGGGTAATTGTACTCTAAACAACATTTTGGAAGCATTGATGTGAAAGTCTATACAGTGCTGAGTTACCTCAAGAAGATGTAGCGTTGATTAGGGATACACACTTGCCTATCAGGTGACGTGCCTATCAGGTGGCAATGGAGGAGATGGGGAACAAAGTGAAAATGACATGGCTTGGGAACACGTCTCAGAACCTGG
This sequence comes from Brachymystax lenok tsinlingensis, assembly GCA_030435695.1. NCBI lineage: Eukaryota > Metazoa > Chordata > Actinopteri > Salmoniformes > Salmonidae > Brachymystax > Brachymystax lenok. Next base: position 16,140,641 of record CM059801.1, read on the forward strand.
GGCCGGTAAGGGGAAGACTGGGCAAAGCATGAAGAGGCTTTTAGGGCTTTCATTTTTGTGGAATCCAGCAGAAAAGTATCCTGGAGGCACAGAGTCAGGTGAAGAGAGAGTGGGAATGGTCGCAGACTTTGGTTTTCATGCATATACCTTTGAAGTTGGAAGTTTACATACACCTTAGCCAAATACATTTAAACTCAGTTTCACAATTCCTGACATTTAATCCTAGTAAAAATTCCCTGTCTTAGGTCAGTTAGGATCACCACTTTATTTTAAGAATGTGAATTGTCAGAATAATAGTAGAGATAATTATTTCTTTCAGCTTTTATTTCTTTCATCACATTCCCAGTGGGTCAGAAGTTTACATACACTCAATTAGTATTTGGTAGCATTGCCTTTAAATTGTTTAACTTGGGTCAAACGTTTTGGGTAGCCTTCCAACAATAAATAGGGTGAATTTTGGCCCATTCCTCCTGACAGAGCTGGTGTAACTGAGTCAGGTTTGTAGGCCTCCTTGCTCACACACACTTTGTCAGTTCTGCCAGCAAATTTTCTATAGGATTGAGGTCAGGGCTTTGTGATGGCCAATCCAATACCTTGACTTTCTTGTCCTTAAGCCATTTTGCCACAACTGTGGAAGTATGCTTTGGGTCATTGTCCATTTGGAAGACCCATTTGCGACCAAGCTTTAATTTCCTGACTGATGTCTTGATGTTGCTTCAATATACCCACACAATTTTCCTTCCTCGTGATGACATCTATTTGGTGAAGTACACCAGGCCCTCCTGCAGCAAAGCACCCCCACAACATGATGCTGCACCCCCATGCTTCAAACGAGTTAATGACTCCAACTGAAGTGTATGTAAACTTACGACTTCAACTGTATAATTATGCATAGCTTACCACATTGTTAATATTGTTATGTTTAGTGTTTTTCGTTGCTTTGCGAGTTGAGCTATCACTCTCTTAGGAACCAAAAGGAGTTTGTTGAACTGGGAGAAGTGAACAGACCTAGGAGACACGTTATAATCAGTGTTCTATGAGGAATGGAAATAAGATTGTGTATGGTGTGATCATAGAACAGAGGCCATAAGTCTGAGTTTGTAAACCCCACTGTGAATGTTAATTATGTTTATTTTTTGTTAATGTTTTACTAATTATTGTTTGTCCATTTATAAGTAATTTCCAAGTGTATGTAATGTTGAACAGTATGGAGTTAAATGTTCAAAACAGGGGACTTTTAGATTCTGGGTTAAACTTGGAACATTGTTATACTAGAGGCATGATACATCAGAAGTAATACTATAGTATCTGAAGAGTGATAGAGACTGGTTTTTACATCAGAAGTTAATGGTTATCTATAGGAGCCAGATGGCTTTGGAATGTGCAGGGTAGAGGGGAGGCAGTCACATGACTGCTATAGGTGATATGGGTGGAGAGCTTTGGATTAGGCATCAAGGGGGTTGAGGTCAGATCACCTTAAGGGAGAAGGAACGGTTTATTACCCCATCACTTCGTCTTCCTGTCGAACCATAACAGATGTAAGGGTTGGAGAGAAGAGGGAGTGCATCTAAATTGGAGTATATATACACTTGTGTTGGTGGAAACATGTTTTGTCTAATGCAGCTGTATTGATCCTCTGGGAAGAATTAAACTTGGTTAAGCTTTCATAGTGTCCGTTGAGTTATTTTACTCTGAGAATTAGAACCTAACAATAGGAAAGTCTTATTAAACACTTTTTAAAACGTGAGTCTGCGGCAGGTGCCTGACAAATTGCTTACACAAACCATCTCTTGCTTGTGCACATATGAGAGAGACTATTGGAGGGCTGCGACTTCCGGTTTTAGTAAAGTCTGTAATTGTTGAGTGGTGTCTGTCACGGATGGCAATAGCAAGTCGTTAGGGGCTGTTGTTAGTTGGAGGTGGTGTGTATTGTACCTGTTTCAGGGTGGCGATGTGTCGTGTGATGTACTCAACGGTGACTGGGTCCTCCACAGTGAGCCTGTGACTCTGGCACTCCACCCGAGCTCTGTTGATCACAATGCGGGCATCTGCTGTCAGACCTGACAGAGGCAGACAACTGGTTAAATAAGAGACACTAAGAGCAAAACGTTCAGCTGGTTGGGCTATGAGCCACAGCAAATGAAACAATATTGAAACCAGACAAATGGCTCCCTAGACAAAGCTTTACCTTTGGAAACAGCCATTACTCTAATTGCTCTTGCTAGGCAATGTTAGCTACAGTTGAAGTCGGAAGTTTACATATACTTAGGTTGGAGTCATTAAGACTCGTTTTTCAACCACTCCACACATTTCTTGTAAACAAACTATAGTTTTGGCAAGTCGGTTCGGACATCTACTCTGTGCATGACAAGTAATTTTCTAACAATTGTTTACAGACAGATTATTTAACTTATAATTCACTGCATCACAATTCCAGTGCGTCAGAAGTTGACATACACTAAGTTGACTGTACCTTTAAACAGCTTGGAAAATTCTAGAAAATGATGTCATGGCATTAGAAGCTTCTGATAGGCTAATTGACATAATTTGAGTCAATTGGAGGTGTACCTGTGGATGTATTTCAAGGCCTACCTTCAAACTCAGTGCCTCTTTGCTTGACATCATGGGAAAATCAAAAGCAATCAGTCAAGACCTCAGAAAAAAATTTTAGACCTTCACAAGTCTGGTTCATCCTTGGGAGCAATTTCCAAACGCATAAAGGTACCACGTTCATCTGTACAAACAATACTGCCCAGGAAGGAGACGCATTCTGTCTCCTAGAGATAAACTTATTTTGGTGCGAAACGTGCAAATCAATCCCAGAACAAAAGCAAAGGACCTTGTGAAGATGCTGGAGGAAACAGGTGCAAAAGTATCTATATCCACAGTAAAACGAGTCCTAAAACGAGTCTGCACAGCAAGGAAGAAGCCACTGCTCCAAAACTGCCATAAAAAAAGCCAGACTACGGTTTGCAACTGCACATGGGGACAAAGAACGTACTTTTTGGAAAAATGTCCTCTGGGCTGATGAAACAAAAATAACTGTTTGGCCATAATGACCATCGTTATGTTTGGAGGAAAAAGGGGGAGGCTTGCAAGCCGAAGAACACCATCCCAACCGTGAAGCACGGGGGTGCAGCATCATGTTGTGGGGGTGCTTTGCTGCAGGAGGGACTGGTGCACTTCACAAAATAGATGGCTTCATGAGGAACGAAAATCATGTGGATATATTGAAGCAACATCTCAAGACATCAGTCAGGAAGTTAAAGCTTGGTTGCAAATGGGTCTTCCAAATGGACAATGACCCCAAGCATACTTTAAAGTTGTGGCAAAATGGCAACAAAGTCAAGGTATTGGGGTGGCCATCACAAAGCCCTGACCTCAATCCTATAGAAAATGTGTGGGCAGAACTGAAAAAGCGTGTGTGAGCAAGGAGGCCTACAAACCTGACTCCGATACACCAGCTCTGTCAGGAGGAATGGGCCAAAATTCACCCAATTTATTGTTGGAAGCTTGTGGAAGGCTACCAGAAACATTTGACCCAAGTTAAGCAATTTAAAGGCAACACTACCAAATACTAATTGAGTATGTAAACTTCTGACCCACTGGGAATGTGATGAAAGAAATAAAAGCTGTGGGGGAAGAAAAAAAATAAATCACTCAACTATTATTCTGACATTTCACGTTGTTAAAATAAAGTGGTGATCCTAACTGACCTAAAACAGGGGATATTTACTAGGATTGTGAAAAACTGAGTTTAAATGTATTTGGCCAAGGTGTATGTAAACTTCCGACTTCAACTGTACTTACTTTGGTATGTCGTCTGGTGATCAAGATAACATGCCAAATTAATGAATATGTAGTTAGCTAGTTAGGTACCTGCGAATGCCATGCAAACATGGTCGTCTAGGGCGCAGATCTTGCGGACTGTTCTTTCCTCCTGTAGTTTGGCGACTGACTTCTTCTCAACTCCAAGGACAACAATGTCTTTGCCCCTGATGCCCACCTAAATTAGGAATGAATGGGGAAATGAAACAGCTAAGTAATCTCACTGAAATTCAAGTAAATACTCCATTCAACAGAACACGATAGCTAGCTAACGTTAGTAAATTGAGTTAGATAGCAACATCATCACAATGTTAGATTAGCTAACTAGCTTATCATACATTAGCTACGTAATGTTAATAGCTAAATGACACAGCTTACGTTAGCTTAGCTTCATAAACTTACAGCAGTGGAGCCTTTCTTCACAGCTTCTTGTGCATATTCCACCTGAAAAAGGTGACCGTCGGGAGAAAACACAGTGATCGCCCTGTCATATCTTGCTGCCATTATGTTTCTCGAAACAGATGTACTGAAATGTTTAAAAAGTGTAGTTAGCTTCTCAGCTAGCGAATGTTTGCTAGCTAGTGTTGAGTGATTGTGTAATCACAGGGCGCATGCGCTTGAACTCTTTCAATTTTAAGCATTTCCCCAATACAAAAAAAATACAAATTCACAATTGCCTCTGCAACATTTTATTTTACTCTTTATAAAATCAACAGCATTTAATTGTTATCATAAGTGGTTCCGGGACTATAATAAGGGTTTAATACAGACGTTTTCAGCGCTGTTTGGACCCTTTCCGGGGATACTATTTTCCATTTCCCCTGTTGCCTTTGGGTTGAGTTTGGATTATTCCACCGTTGGACAGGGGTTGAAAACATTGTTTTGTTTTTATACAATTATTAATTGTACCCCACAAAACAACAATACAATGCATTGACATGTTTTTATAATTTCGATATATATATATCTCACGAAGATATATTACATATCAAGGGCATTATCGTTCAACCATTTAGTTGGCCGTGTTCGAGAACATCAAAACGACAGAAGGCCACTGCCGATTTACTGATCTACAAATCACGGTGCATCATAAATAACGACTCAGTGTTATTTGTAGGTCAGTCACAATTTACCCATGATACATTGCGGGATTTGATCCTCTCGAACACGGCCATAGACTACATCACAGAATAACATCAGATGTTGCTATTCTAAACTGTCTGCTTTATACAGATTTCTTAGCTGTTTAGTTGTATGTTTTAGTTTATTTAGCTTTATATGAAAACACCATGTCGGTGGCGTTTGCACCTCACAGACAACGTGGAAAGGGTGATATAACACCCGCTGGAATTCAAAAGGTAGCTAATTCATTTTTATCACGCACCGCAACAGAATGGAGGCTGATACAGCACCAGCTGCTGTTGCTAGCTAACTAGCCTAGCCAGCGGCCAGGTCGAACTGTAAAGAGGGAAATAGATGGTAACAATGTTGCTAGGGTAAAGCGCGGTCAATATGAATTTCGCGGTGGTGGGCAAATAATCTAAAAATAACTAATATGTTTAGTCGATTCGATGGACTAACATTGAATTTGTTTCTGATATAAATGGAAGCATAGGCTAAGGTTTTCTTAGCTAGTTGGATTGTTAGCGTCTTTTGTTAGCCAGGCACGCACAGAACAGTACTACTAGTATCTATGACATTGATTATAGCAAGCAAACGTTGGAGAAAAAGTCAAAAGGCCGATTGACTCGCTAGCTACGATGTTGCCATCAACGTCATGTACTACTGTACTCTCAAAGAACATATAATTTCATGAGTAGTCTGCATTGGAATGGCCGTGGAATGGCCGTGTTCAGCAAGACACACAGCCGTGTGTCTTGCTGAAGTTCAACCAGTCAATACTAGCAACATTGTTTTCACATGTTTCCAATCCCCTTAACATTGTATTTAGGCTACTGTATTCTCTCATGTAACAGGTCAGAATGCAAACATTACTGGATAGGAAGATACAGTTAGTTGTCTTCTATAGGCCTATCCATTTTTTTCAGTTTTCTTCCCGTTTTGCTCTGTCATGTTTCAGTTACTGGATGAGAACAATCAGCTGATTCAATGTATAATGGATTTCCAGAGCAAAGGAAAGACAGCAGAATGTTCACAGTAAGTTATCATTTATGTACTATACAAAATATCCATACCTGATGTGCTTTCAGGTTGCACACTATCATGCATCTAAGTTTTTACAGTGTATTGATGGCCCATCTCCCTCTCTTTTAAATGTTAAAATGTGTTTTATGTTCTTTCTGTCAAAAGGTACCAACAAATGCTCCACAGAAATTTGGTTTACCTGGCCACAATAGCAGACTCCAATCAGAACATGCAGTCTCTGCTCCCTGCTGTGAGTATGGGTCCAGGGCGAAGGGCCGTGACATAGGTGCTGATTCACTCTGACACATTTCTGACAGAGAGAAAACATGAAGCGTACTGGAATCCATAAAGTTGTACAGATAATGTACAATTTCAAATAAGGTGTTGTTCTAGACTCCCGATAGTTAAAAGATTGTGGTCAGTGATTTCAAATCTCAAACCAAGCATAGCCTAGTATTTTTGTATTGCCCCAAACATAGCAATAAAAAAATACCCGCTCCATAATATTCCCTTTACCAACTGATATAATATATGGGCCTAGATCACAAATTGATTTTTTTTTAATTTAACTAGGCAAGTCAGTTAAGAACAAATTCGTATTTACAATGACAGCCTAGGAACAGTGGGTTAACTGCCTTGTTCAGGGACAGATTTTTACCTTGTCAGCTCGGGGATTCGATCTATCAACCTTTCGGTTACTGGCCAAACGCTCTAACCACTAGGCTACCTGCCACCACAAGTATAAGGGCATAGACAGGCAACCACAGAGATATTATGCAATTAAAGAATACCCTCTACGTATATTGTACCAGTCAAAAGTTAGGGATTTTCTTTATTTTTACTATTTTCTACATTGTAGAATAATAGTGAAGACATTAAAACTATGAAATAATATATGGAATCATGTAGTAAGACAAGTGTTAAGCAAATCAAAATATATTTGAGAATTCAAAGTAGCAGTGACAGCTTTGTACACTCTTGGCATTCTCTCAACCAGCTTCATGAGGTAGTCACCTGGAATGTATTTATATTAACAGGTGTGCCTTGTTAAAAGTTCATATGTAGAATTTCTTCCCTTAATGGGTTTGAGTCAATCAGTTGTGTTGTGACAAGATAGGGTTGGCATACAGAAGATAGCCCTATTTGGTAAAAGACCAAGTTCATATTATGGCAAGACCAGCTCAAATAAGTAAAGAGAAACCACAGTCCATCATTACTTTAAGACATGAAGGTCAGTCAATCTGGAAAATTTCAAGGACTTCAAGTGCAGTTGCAAAAACCATCAAGCGCTATTATAAAACTGTCTCACGAGCACCACCACAGGAAAGGAAGACCCAGAGTTACCCCTGCTGCAGAGAATAAGTTAATTAGCATTACCAGCCCAAATAAATGCTTCACAGAGTTCAAGTAACAGACACATCTCAACATCAACTGTTCAGAGGAGACTGAATCAGGCCTTCATGGTCGAATCGCTGCAAAGAAACCACTACTAAAGGACACCAATAAGAAGAAGAGACTTGCTTGGGCCAAGAAAAATATGATCAATGGACCTCAGTCTGGTGGAAATCTGTCCTTTGGTCTGATGAGTCCCAATTTGTGATTTTTGTAATTATTTTTTAATTTTTTTAATTATATATATTTTTTATATATATATTTTTGGGATCCAACCGCCGTGTCTTTGTGAGACACAGAGTAGGTGAATGAATGATCTCTGCATGTGTGTTTCCCACCGTGAAGCATGGAGGAGGTGGTGTGGGGATGCTTTGCTGGTGACACTGTTGTTGATTTATTTAGAATTCAAGGCACTCTTCACCACCATGGCTACAACAGCATTCTGCAGCGATACGCCATCCCATCTGGTTTGGGCTTAGTGGGACTATCATTTGTTTTTCAACAGGACAATGACCCAACATATCTCCAGGCTGTGTAATGGCTATTTGACCAAGAAGGAGAGTGATGTAGTGCTGCATCAGATGACCTGGCCTCCACAATCATCTGACCTCAACCCAAATGAGATGGTTTGGGATGATTTGGACCGCAGAGTGAAGGAAAAGCAGCCAATGTGGGAACTCCTTCAAGACTATTGGAAAAGCATTCCAGGTTAAGCTGGTTGAGTGTGTAAAGCGTTCAAGGCAAAGGGTGGCTACTTTGAAGAATCTAAAATATATTTTGATTTAACACTTTTTTTGGTTACTACATGATTCCATATGTGTTACCATCACTATTATTCTACAATGTAGAAAATAGTAAAAATGAAGAAAAACCCTTGAATGAGTAGGTGTGTCCAAACTTTTGACTGGTACTGTACATTACACTGCTAGTCAGAAATTCCACTAGATTCGTCAAGTATGTGAAATGAGGCCATAATACGTGTTACCCCTTTCCTTTTGCTTGTATATCTACCGTTGTCAAGCTCTGACGATAGATTTTGTGGTGCATGTGAGATTGAAAGCAGTCATTTGATATGCCTCATATGCCACCCAAATGCAAGCTTGCCCGGTCTCCCCTGTTGTTGGACAAAGGGGAGGTGTATAATGTTCACCTAGATGCTCTGTACTTGATTTCAGAAGTGTGACTCCCCTACTCCTCCAGAGGTAAAGCTTGAAGTGAGTATGGATGGAGAAGTGGTGTTTGAATTATGATAGGGTGTCTTGGTTCACACAATATTCATACTGTGTATTGCAGGCTATTTCCCATAGATATTCAAACAGGGTATTTTATTGTGACATGTCACACCTCTGAGACACACTGCTGGTGATGGGTCAATTGATGGCCTTTACAATAGTATGAGATATTGTATTGTAATGGTATACTCTGTTGATAGGCCGTCCTTTATTATATAAGCTTGCTTGTTGCTTCAATCTGGCGCTGTGAAATGGAGCATAGAATAACATATATCCAGAGATTATACAGTGCATTCGGAAGGTATTCAGACCCCTTCAATTTTCCAAATTTACAGCCTTATTCTGAAACGGATAAAATTATTTTTCATCATGATTCTACACACAATACTCCACAATGACAAAGAAAATACAGGTTTTTAGAAATGTTTACAAATGTATAATAAAAATAAACTGAAATGTAACATTTACATAAGTATTCAGACCCTTTACTTAGTACTTTGTTGAAGCACCTTTCGCAGCGATTACATCCTTGAGTCTTCTTGGGTATTACGTTACAAGCTTTGCACACCTGTATTTGGGGAGTTTCTCCCATTCTTCTCTTCAGATCCTCTCAAGCTCTGTTGTATGGGGAGCGTCTTTGCTAAGCTATTTTCAGGTCTCTCCAGAGATGTTCGATCGGGTTCAGTGGTCATAATAGTTTTGGGAAGCCACTCCTGTGTTGTCTTGGCTGTGTGCTTAGGGTCGTTGTCCTGTTGGAAGGTGAACCTTCGCCCCAGTCAGGAGCAGGTTTTCATCAAGGATCTATCTGTACTTTGTTCCGTTCATCTTTCCCTCGATCCTAACTAGTCTCCCAGTCCCTGCCGCTGCTTCATCGTAGGGATGGTATTGGCCAGGTGATGAGCGGTGCCTGATTTTCTCCAAACATGACGCTTGGCATTCAGACCAAAGAGTTCAATCTTGGTTTCATCAGGCAGAGGAATCTTGTTTCTCATGATCAGAGTCCTTTAGGTGCCTTTTGACGAACTCCAAGCAGGCTGTCGTGCCTTTTACTGATGGGTGGCTTCTGTCTGGCCACCACCGTAAGGCTTGATTGGTGGAGTGCTGCTAGGTTCTCCCATCTCCACAGAGGTACCATCGGTTCTTGGTCACCTCCCTGATCAAGGACCTTCTCCCCCGATTCCTCAGTTTGGCCGGGCGGCTAGTTCTAGGAAGAGTCTTGGTGGTTCCAAACTTCTTCCATTTAAGAATGATCGAGGCCACTGTGTTCTTGGGGACCTTCAATGCTGCAGACATTTTTTTGGTACCCTTTCCCTGATTTGTGCCTCGACACAATCCTGTCTCGGAGCTCTATGGACAATTCCTTCGACCTCATGGCTTGGTTTTGCTCTGACATGCACTGTTAACTGTGGGACCTTTATATAGACAGGTGTGTGCCTTTCCAAATCATGTCCAGTCAATTGAATTTACCACAGGTGGACTCCAATCAAGTTGTAGAAACATCTCAAGGATGGTCATTGGAAATAGGATGCACCTGAGCTCAATTTTGAGTGTCATAGCAAGGTGTCTGAATACTTATGTATATCCACAGTTCGATGAGGCCTGAGTCTTTTAATTCTGTACCTTCAACATCATTTGCTCAGATATGTACCTTAACACAGATGGTGTTTCTCTCCCTGTGTCTCTGTGTTGTCTGTCTAGCCACCCACTCAGAACATGCCCATGGGCCCTGGTGGGATGAACCAGAGTGGAGCGCCTGGCCCCCAGCCCCCCCACGGACACAACATGCCCTCGGAGGGCATGGTCAGCGGCGTGCCCACTGCCCCACACATGCAGAATCAGATGAACGGACAGATGCCTGGTAAGTGACCTCTATGTCACCACCACCTCCCACTGTCCCTTTCTCACTCACTAGGGTTGCCTAGCAACACCACAGATCTGGGATGGGAGGGGATGGTGCTCTGCTAAACGATGATGTCACCCGTCTGTTTGTGAGCTCTGGTGGTCTTCTGAAAGAAGGAACAGTCAGATGTGTCAAGATACCACCGGAACTAGCCACACTGGGAGCCAAATTTGAAATGCAATTACGAAAACAATAGCGCAGGGTGGAAAATAATCTTATTAAAACACGATTTAAATGTATTTTTTGGAAGGCCTGTGGTCACCATTCATGTAATACATAAAATATTAACATCAGACAGTTGGGGAGCTATTTCAAATATTTTTTTCACGGTTACATTATTTTCCCAGTTCAATCATATAGCAACCCTATATGCTTTGCAGCCCTGGTGTGACTGAGAGGAAGGGCAGAGCAGACTGTTATATGCCCCTAAATATTTTGTTCAGTGCTTCTAGAGTGAAATAAATCTCACATCTCTGATGTTTGCAAGCGAGGTTGTTCGGCTACATTGTATCCTTATTTACTCTTCAGAGCGCACTGGTGTACAAGTGATACGTTGTATAATTTCTCTTGACCGTGAGAACAACAAGTTTTCTGAAGGTTTGTATAAAAATAAAGTGTTGGAATAGCCTATAGGCTATTCCGATTGGATCCCCCTCTCTAAAACTCTCCCTACTGAACTAATGCGCAATCCAGTGCAAAACCCGCCACCTGATCTACAGCCCAGACCACTCCACTGCTTTGCTCTCCCATCACTCCACCATTGCTTTGATCTCCCATCAGGTCGAAGAAATCAGGCAAATCACCCCCTAGAGTCGATTGACACACCGGTGCGTAACATAATAAAATCCCCATCAAAATCTGTCTTAACGTTGTTTGTCAGACCATGAAAATCGGTCTTCCCACAAACGTCTATAGCGTCCGAATGATTTGGCCTTCAAAGTGAAAACATGTTTTTAGAAATTTTTGGACAATTTATTGACAACACCCCTGAGTCAATACATCTAATAGCTAAATGATCATAGTGTCACTTGAGAAGGTTTTTGTGAAATCGTTTCCATCACTACCAGAAGACGGTTATCGTTTAGCATCATTGCTAATGGCTACACAAAGTGTACGCACGCACGGCACACACACACAGGCATTTGTTCATGTCTTATGATTAACTTGGAAAGTTAATTCCCTACTAAGTACACATTTGGGGGGAATGTTGTTGAATTCTGTTTTAATGTCTGGATTCGGTGATTCCGTCTGCGTTCTCCACAACGCATATTTTATAGGGCCTTACTATTCTGAACAACTCCCCATATGGGCAGGTATGGGCTAGAAAGGTTGGTATGGTATTTGTCTGACTTTTTCTGTTTTGTTTCCTTCTGTGTTTTCTATATGTTTTTGTGAGCTGTGCTAAGATTCCCTCTTAGGTCAATAAACGTGAATCGGAATAGTTTTTCACTTTTCCATCATATCACCGTCATGATTCAAATGCACTGCTATAGTTTCATTCAATCAAAGTTTAAAGAGCAACGGAAGGATATTAAAATCTTCTCTGGTAGAAAACATCCTATGTGGCATTGATGTTAGTCAAACATTTATTCTAGTGTTCAAATTCTAAGTGCAAATATGATACTTTGGGTCATAAAGTCAGTCTCGTCCAAATCTGAGATTTGCGAGTTGATTAGGAAAAAATAGTATGTCACGGGATGAAAGATACCGTAACAGTTTTCCTTGAGTTTAATTCAATCATGCCCACAGCTGGCAGCAATTCGGAGCGCAGCTGCACGCCACCCGATCGTAATGCCCATGGTCAATTTGGTTTGACATTCGATATCCCTACGGGAATAGTTAGGGACCATCAGTAAATTACACAATGTACATGAGACAATATTTTTAAATGTTAATAGCTCCAAAATTCAACGACTTAACCTCAAACCAAATATAAATTGTAGAAATTCATAAACAGATATTGAAAACATTTAACGAGACAACTAAAAGTACAATTATTAGTTGGTTTACAGCATGAAAATATTGTCCCATTTACATTGTGTAATTATCATTCACATGTGTTTTACACTTTTTATCAAGCTGTTGCTGATTGCTTCTAATTATGCCAAATCATTTGACAGCTGTAGGTTGATTATTGTTTCCTAATGTTATTCCTTTACAATTTTCTGTAGCGAATAGAGAAGACTATATACCCACACATCCAACATTATGAAAATTAAATCCTTGTGTGTGTGTGTTTGTAACTCATGTGGGCTTGGTTCTGGATTGGAAATGTGTGAAACGTATCAACGAGAGAAAGAAACCAATTCAATCTTATCGTAGATGTTCTCTCTAGTTTATGAGCTTTTGCACTCCGCATGCCATGAAGGAGAAAATAATAGCGTCATTAAAGGGGGGCTGAACTTGATTTAGCCTTGGTTTTAATTCTCCTTATTAGGAAATGCAACAGAAAGAAATTTGGGTCTTGGAGGCGTGCTTTGATGTGGGTGTTCGAACGTGGGAAGCGCTTGTACTTTCACTCTGCCAAAACAATACACAGTTTGTCACTCACCCTTCTAGATAACTTGAAGAATGATAGTAAAAAGCTTTGGAGCACCTTCAATTAAATGTTAGAAAAAAAGGCAAACTCAGCTCCATTCTTCATTACAAACCCGACTGAAATTGGCAACAACTTTAATGACTTTTTCATTGGCAAGATTAGCAAACGTAGGTATGACATGCCAGCAACAAACACTGACACTACACATCCAAGTATATCTGACCAAATTATGAGAGACTTTAATTCCGTAAAGTTAGTGTGGAAGAGGTAAAAGGATTGTCTATCAACAATGACAAGCCACCGGGGTCTGACAACTTGGATGGAAAATTACTGAGGATAATAGTGGACGATTTTTTTCTCTCCTATTTGCCATATCTTCAATTTAAGCCTACTAGAAGGTGTGTGCCCTCAGGCCTGGAGGGAAGCAAAAGTAATTCTGCTACCTAAGAATAGTAAAGCCCCCTTTACTGGCTCAAATAGCCCACCTATATACAATGCTATTTTACATTAAATAAATTGACAAGACTTTCAGCACGCTTATAGGGAAGGACATTCAACAAGCACAGCGCTTACACACATGACTGAGAGAAATTGATGATAAAAAGATTAGGGGGGAAAGTTTTGTTTCAGTGTGGCTTTTGACATTATCGATCAAAGTCTGCTGCTGGAAAAACTTGTGTTATGGCTTTACACCCCCTGCTACAGTTGAAGTCGGAAGTTTACATACACCTTAGACAAATACATTTCAACTCAGTTTTTCACAATTCCTGACATTTGATCCTAGTAAGAATTCCCTGACTTAGGTCAGTTAGGATCACCACTTTATTTTAAGAATGTAAAATGTCAGAATAATAGTAGAGAATAGTATTTCAGTTTTTATTTCTTTCATCACATTCCCAGTGGGTCAGAAGTTTACATACACTCAATTAGTATTTGGTAGCATTGCCTTTAAATTGTTTAACTTGGGTCAAATGGGTAATGGGTTTGCGGTCAAACAATCTCCCCTCATTACTGTTAAACGTTCCCTAAAACACTTCAGCGAGCAGGCCTTTCTAATCGACCTGGCCAGGGTATCCTGGAAGGATATTGACATCCCGTCAGTAGAGGATGCCTGGTTGTTCTTTAAAAGTGCCTTCCTCACCATCTTAAATAAGCATGCCCCATTCAAGAAATTTAGAACCAGGAATAGATATAGCCCTTGGTTCTCTCCAGACCTGACTGCCCTTGACCAGCACAAAACATCCTGTGGCGTTGTGCATTCGCATCGAACAGCCCCCGTGATATGCAACTTTTCAGGGAAGTAAGGAATAAATATACAATGGCAGTTAGGAAAGCCAAGGCTAGCTTTTTCAAGTAGAAATTTGCCTCCTGTAACACAAACTCCAAAAAGTTCTGGGACACTGTAAAGTCCATGGAGAATAAGAGCACCTCTTCCCAGCTGCCCACTGCATTGAGGATAGGAAACGCTGTCACCACCGATAAACCCACAATAATTTAGAATTTCAATAAGCGTTTTTCTACGGCTGGCCATGCTTTCCACCTGGCTACCCCTACCCCGGTCAACAGCCCTGCACCCCCCTCAGTAACTCGCAAAAAGCCTCCCCCATTTCTCCTTCTCCCAAATCCAGTTAGCTGATGTTCTGAAAGCTGCGAAATCTGGACCCCTACATATCAGCCGGGCTAGACAATCTGGAAACTTTCTTTTTAAATTTATCTGCTGAAATTGTTGCAACCCCTTTTACTAGCCTGTTCAAACTCTCTTTCGTGACGTCTGAGATTCCCAAAGACTGGAAAGCAGCTGCGGTCATCCCCCTCTTCAAAGGGGGAGACACTCTTGACCCAAACTGCTACAGACCTATATCTATCCTACCCTGACTTTCTTGAAAGCCAAGTTAATAAACAAATTACCAACCATTTCGAATCCCACCGTACCTTCTCTGCAATCTGGTTTCAGGGCTGGTCATGGGTGTACCTCAGCCATGCTCAAGGTCCTAAATGACATCATAACCGCCATCGATAAGAGACATTATTGTGAAGCCGCTTTCATTGATCTGGCCAAGGCTTTCGACTCTGTCAATCATCACATCCTTATCGGCAGACTCGACAGCCTTGGTTTCTCAAATGACTGCCTCGCATGGTTCACCAATTACTTCTCCGATAGAGTTCAGTGTGTCAAATCAGAGGGCCTGTTGTC
Organism: Brachymystax lenok tsinlingensis; assembly: GCA_030435695.1. NCBI lineage: Eukaryota > Metazoa > Chordata > Actinopteri > Salmoniformes > Salmonidae > Brachymystax > Brachymystax lenok. The sequence continues at coordinate 16,155,871 of CM059801.1, forward strand.
CAGGCCTTTGGCAGTCTCTATGGGGGTGCCACAGGGTTCAATTCTTGGGCCGACTCTCTTCTCTGTATACATCAATGATGTCACTCTTGCTGCAGGGGATTCTCTGATTCACCTGTACGCAGACAACACCATTCTGTATACTTCTGGCCCCTCTTTGGACACTGTGTTATCTACCCTCCAGACGAGCTTCAATGCCATACAACTCTCCTTCCGTGGCCTACAATTGCTCTTAAACGCAAGTAAAACTAAATGCATGCTCTTCAACCGATCGCTGCCCGCACCTGTCCCCCCGTCCAGCATCACTACTCTGGACGGTTCTGTCTTAGATTATGTGGACTACTACAAATACCTAGGTGTCTGGTTAGACTGTAAACTCTCCTTCCAGACTCCCATCAAACATCTCCAATCTAAAATTAAATCTAGAATTGGCTTCCTATTTCGCAACAAAGCTTCCTTCACTCATGCTGCCAAACATACCCTCGTAAAACTGACCATCCTACCGATCGTCGACTGCGGTGATGTCATTTACAAAATAGCCTCCAATACTCTACTCAACAAATTGGATGCAGTCTATCACAGTGCCATCTGTTTTGTTACCAAAGCCCCATATACCACCCACCACTGCGACCTGTACGCTCTCGTAGGCTGGCCTTCGCTTTACACTCGTCGCCATATCCACTGGCTCCAGGTCATCTACAAGTCCCTGCTAGGTAAAGTCCCGCCTTATCTCAGCTCGCTGGTCACCTTAGCAGCACCAACCTGTAGCACGCGCTCTAGCAGGTATATCTCACTGGTCACCCACAAAGCCAATTCCTCCTTTGGCCGACTCTCCTTCCAGTTCTCTGCTGCCAATGACTGGAATGAACTACAAAAATCCCTGAAATTGGAGACACTTATTTCCCTCACCAGATTTAAGCACCAGCTGTCAGAGCAGCTCACAGACCACTGTACCTGTTTATAGCCCATCTGTAAATAGCCCAACCAACTACCTCATCTCCTACCATATTTATTTATTTATCTTGTTCCTTTGCACCCCAGTTTTTTCTACACTGCACATTCATCTATATTGTAATATAATTGCTATATTGTAATTACTTTGCCACCATGGCCTATTTATTGTCTTACCTTCCTTATCCTACCTTTCTACTGTATTATTGACTGTATGTTTGTTTTACTCCATGTGTAACTCTGTGTTGTTGTATGTGTCAAACTGCTTTTTCTTTATCTTGGCCAGGTCGCAGTTGTAAATGAGAACTTGTTCTCAACTTGCCTACCTGGTTAAATAAAGGTGAAAAAAAAAAAAAAAAAATGTTTTGGGTAGCCTTCCACAAGCTTCCCACAATAAGTTAGGAATGGGCCAAAATGCACCTCCTGACAGAGCTGGTGTAACTGAGTCAGGTTTGCAGGCCTCCTTGCTCACACACGCTTTTTCAGTTCTGCCCACAGATTTTCTATAGGATTGAGGTCAGGGCTTTTCGATGGCCACTCCAATACCTTGACTTTGTTGTCCTTAAGCCATTTTGACACACCTTTAGAAGTATGCTTGGGGTCATTGTCCATTTGGAAGACCCATTTGCGACCATGCTTTAAGTTCCTGACTGATGTCTTCAGATGTTGCTTCAATATATCCACATAACTTTCCTTCCTCATGATGCCATCTATTTTGTGAAGTGCACCAGTCCCTCCTGCAGCAAAGCACCCTCACAACATGATGCGGCCACCCCCGTGTTTCACGGTTGGGAGGGTGTTCTTCGGCTTGCAAGCCTCCCCTTTTTTTTGTCTCATCAGCCCAGAGGATATTTTTCCAAAAAGTTCGTTCTTTGTCCCTATGTGCAGTTGCAAACCGTAGTCTGGCTTTTTTATGGCGGTTTGGAGCAGTGGCTTCTTCCTTGCTAAGCGGCCTTTCAGGTTATGTCGATATAGGACTATAGATACTTTTGTACTTGTTTCCTCCAGCATCTTCACAAGGTCCTTTGCTGTTTTTCTGGGATTGATTTGCACGTTTCGCACAAAAATACGTTTATCTCTAGGACACAGAACGCGTCTCCTTCCTGAGCTGTATGACGGCTCCGGGGACCCATGGTGTTTATACTTGCGTACTATTATTTGTACAGATGAACGTGGTACCTTCAGACGTTTGGAACTTGCTCCCAAGGATGAACCAGACTTGTCGAGGTCTACAAAATTTTTTGAGGTCTTGGCTGATTTCTTTAGATTGTCCCATGATGTCAAGCAGAGAGGCACTGAATTTAAAGGTTGGCCTTGAAATACATCCACAGGTACACCTCCAATTGACTCAAATTATGTCAATTAGTCTATCAGAAGCTTCTAAAGTCATGACATAATTTTCTGGAATTTTCCAAGCTGTTTAAAGGTACAGTCAACTTAGTGTATGTAAACTTCTGACCCACTGGAATCGTGATACAGTGAATTAAGTTAAATAATCTGTCTGTTAACAATAGTTGGAAAAATTACTTGTCATGCACAAAGTAGATGTCCTAACTGACTTTGTTGACTAGAAATTTGTGGAGTGGATGAAAAATTAGTTTTAATGACTCCAACCTAAATGTATGTAAACTTCTGACTTCAACTGTATATTGTGGATAAAGTATTACCTGTCTAACAGAACACAGAGCAGCTGTTTAATCTTTACTAATGACATGCCACTGGCTTTGAGTAAAGTCTATGTATGCGGATGACTCAACACTATACACGTCAGCTACCAAGCAACTGAAATGCAGTTAGTTTCAGAATAGGTGGCAAGGAATAATTTAGTCCTAAATATTTCTGGGGGGAAAAGCATTGTATTTAGGACAAATCATTCACTAAACCTTGTCATTAATAATGTGGAAATTGAGCAAGTTGAGGTGACTAAACTGTCATGGTCAAAACATATTGATACAACAGTAGCTAAGATGGGGAGAAGTCTGTCCATAATAAAGCACTGCTCAACCTTAACAGTTGCCCCTAAAAAGGGAAAATTGCAATTGGCTCAAAACAGGGCAGCACTGCTGGCCCTTGGATGTACACAGAGAACAAACATTAATAATATGCATGTCAATCTCTCCTGGCTCAAAGTGGAGGAGAGATTGACTTCATCACTACTTGTATTTGTGAGAGGTAAAGCTAAGCTAAGCACTGAGCTGCCTGTTTAACTTCTTTGGGAGCAGCGCACGAGGTGACCGTTTTGGAGACCCTGGCGTGCCCAAAGTAAAATGCCTCCCATTCAGGCCCAGAAAATAGGATATGCACATATTTAGTACCATTGGATTAACATTTTGTCTGTGAGTATAACAGAACGGATATGGCAGGCGAAAACCCGAGGAATTTCTGTCCTGGAAAAAGTGGTTTTGACAGATTGCCTCATTTAGAACCCCTCCCTTATGAAAATGCCCATATACGGGCATATGAATGCATACCTATCGCTTCCTCTGGATGTCAACAGTCTCGAGAAAGTGTTCTGATTTTTTTTTAGATGCTTTTAGAGCAGAGAAGAAGAGGAATAAGGAAGTGTCCACGCAGATGTCAATACAAGTAAATGCGCGCTCCCGGCTGGCACGTTCTTTGGTTTTTTTCCTTTCTTATCGCCCAGTTTATATTCCGGTTGAAATATTATACTATTTATACATAAAAGTGTTCCTAAGTATACATTTACAATTATGTTTGATTGTTCTTGGACAAGTTTATAGGTATAAGTTGAACGAGTCATCTTCACGTTTCAATGGAGGAGTCGACGCTCTATTTTCTCATTATAACGCGCCAACCAAACGGAGATTTATGGATATAATACATTACTTTTTCTAACAAAAGAACCATGGATTGTCTTTGTTGGACACTTGGGAAGCCCTCAGCAGAAGTTCTTCAAAAGGTAATTGATTTGTTTTCGCTGTGAAATGTGTTATGTGTGAACCGTGATAGCTTATGAATTCATGGTAATGGAAAAATATGTTAGGTGCTACCCTCAAACAATCAAATGTGGTGCTTTCGCCGTAAAGCCTTTTTGAAACGCTGTGATATTGCCAAGAAGCAGAGCTTTTGATGACTATGAAACACTTGTATATTGGTGCATGTTTAATAATTCAACTTTTGGATTTTGAATTTGGCGCCTTGCATTTCACCTGGTAGTGAAATGGCGCCTCACCGCTCCCTAAGAAGTTAAACGACTAGCACACAGCTTAGACACCCAAGCATACCCCACAAGACATGCCACCAGAGGTTTCTTCACAGTCCCCAAGTCCAGAACAGACTAATCGAGGCGCACTGTACTACATAGAGCCATGACTACATGGAACTCTATTCCACATCAGGTAACTGATGCAAGCAGTAGAATCTTTTTTTTTTTTAAATAGATAACAATACACCTTATGGAACAGTGAGGACTGTGAAGCAACACCAGCACAGGCACAGACACACACCATACGCACTCTATACACACATGGATTTTGTGTTGTAGATATCTTCGCACTGATGCTCACTCACTGACATAATCTCCCTCGCTTCTAAACCAGCATTGGCCAGTTTCTGGACGGTCCTGATGCTGTGATTTGTGTATGTAGTTGATCCTGCAGATCTTGGGTAGAAGTGCTGCCAGATAGTTCACGCCCATCGGCTCTGATGTGTACCAGATCGAGTCCCCGATTCATACTCCTCTCCTTGGGTGGAGATAAAATTGAAGGGCGTTCTCTGGGCATTTTGATAGATATTTTTCCAGTGATGCCACCGGCATAGTGGGTTCCCCTGGCTGCTCGAACATGAATCCCCTTGGACTCCCTGCCCCTATCCCTTGGGTCCAGAGGATTCTTTGTGGCCTCGTTTATATGCGAGAGTGGCGTATCTGAGAGAGGGAATGCGTTGTTATAATATTGTTTTCCAGTAGCCTAATTACGAGTGCAACTTAGAAATAACACACAAGTTTAAGTTTAATGGACAACATACCTTAGACTGTTCTCGTCTGTTTTCACGAGGAATGAGTTGGGCTTTAGTTGTCTGTTCCTTTCTTTTCCTCTTCGACCCGGATGTAACTGGAGGTTGAATCACACTTTCTGGACCAGACCCCTTGGTGTACCGGGATTCAGAGCCTGGGAGTTTTGGAGCTGGGCCATGTCCTTATCGGTGATGGGAGGGTGGCTGTTTGTGATATATTTTCCTTGCTGCCTTAGCTGTTTGATGTTTCCCAGAAAGACATGATTTGAGGTGGTAAATTCGGTGTCCTTCATAAGGCACTAGCTGTGACCGATGGGTGGGTCATTTAGAAACCAGTTGAGCCCACCCCGGAGTGCCAGGTATCTACTTATACTGTACTGCTCCGCCTTCACATTTTGTACATCTCCATAAAACTATCGGTGAAGAATGTTAAACTCTTAATGACAGGTTTGAAGTCGACAACCTTTTCTTCTTCTCTGCTAGCCAGCCCTCAAAGCAACGCACAGCCCAGTTTGTATTCTTAACTGTTTTTTTTTTTTCTTCGCTGCTTTTCTCTAGGTCATTCAATGGAGTATCCTCCAAATCTGCATGCCTGGGTATTATTGCCATCTCTTTTTCCCATTCATCCATAGTCATGCCGACGAAAAGATCAAAAGAAATTGTTCCACTCATCCGTTTTAGTTTTGGCAACAAAGTATCGATTTAGCAGGTCAGCTGAAAAAAAAGTTGCTATGTATGTTGCTATGACAACCAGCTCAATTTGCTGTCTGGCTCATTCGGACATATTCACTTTATATGGGATGATGGAGATCGCAATTCAGTATTGAAACAAAATTGAAAAGGTCGGAGAGACAGACAGCAAGATTTATACAAGTCTCTGCTGTTGAAAACCAAATGCTAGTTTAAAAGAAATGTGAGAATGTCTAGATGCTTTTCATAGTGGATGTCAAGTTTATAATTGCCTGGCTGGGCTGATGAGACAGTGGATTGCGCAGTCAGATGGAACAGAGTAAATAGGCATTTTAATGTCATAGATTTAGCCGGTGGTAACTTGTAAAATGGACACCGGCTGGAATGTGGTTTTAACCAATCAGCATTCAGGATTAGACTCACCTGTTGTATAATGTACATTTAATCACCCTCTTCACCATAATCATCATCATTCAGATCATTCAAAAATGTGTGGATACAGTGCTAAACCTGAAGATCTCGTGGTTCTCTGTGAAGTAAAAGTATGTTGTTTCTCACTAGTGTGCTCTGAAGAAGAAACAACGATACAATGTAGCCTAACAACATCGCTCACAAACGGCACAGATGTGAGATTTATTTCACTATAGAAGCACTGGTCCTCTTACATTTTTATTCTGGGTTGCACTTCAAAATATTTAATGGCATATCATATGGTCTGCCCTGCCTATAAGTCATGAAAAGCATAGAGTTGCTATAAGATTCAAATGGGAATATAATGTACCTGTGATAAAACTATGAAATGGTTCCTCAATGATGTTTATATTTAATGTATTACATGAATGGTGACCACATACATTTTTGTAGTGTTTCTTTGTAATACCATTTCAAATGTGGCTCCCAGTGCAGCTAGTTCAGGGGTATAATTGCACATCTGACTGTTTCTTCCCTTTATGTTCCTAGGTGGTCTTGGACTCCACGTCACTGTGGTTGTGTTTATATGCCTGTTCGTTTGAGTGAGGGAGACTGAGCATTTAGTCTACTTTGTTATGCCAATTATTACCAGTTGTCAAGGCTCTATACAGCACACATGGTTGTAAATATTAGAATAGGGAGAAAATGCTTTCTCAGGAGAGAATTTTTTTAATTTAACAGTTCAATCTTAATCTCTGTACTGTATGGTAATATACAGTGGCTTGCGAAAATATTCACCCCCCCCCTGGCATTTTTCTTATTTTGTTGCCTTACAACCTGGAATTAAAATGGATTTTGGGGGGTTTGTATCATTTGATTTACACATGCCTACTACCACTTTGAAGATGCAAAATATTTTTTGTGAAACAAACAAGAAAAATACAAAAAAAAAACAGAACTTGAGCGTGCATAACTAAATCAAACCAAATTTGATTTGTCACATGCGCTGAATTCAACAAGTGTAGACTTTACCGTGAAATGCTTACTTACAAGCCCTTAACCAACAGTGCAGTTCAAGACTATTCACCCCCCAAAGTCAGTACTTTGTAGAGGCACCTTTTGCAGCAATTACAGCTGCAAGTCTCTTGGGGTATGTCTCTATAAGCTTGGCACATCTAGCCACTGGGATTTTTACCCATTGTTCAAGGCAAAACTGCTCAAGCTCCTTCAAGTTGGATGGGTTCCACTGGTGTACAGCAATCTTTAAGTCATACCACAGATTCTCAATTGGATTGAGGTCTGGGTTCTGACTAGGCCATTCCAAGACATTTAAATGTTTCCCCTTAAACCACTTGAGTATTGCTTTAGCAGTATGCTTATGGTCATTGTCCTGCTGGAAGGTGAACCTCTGTCCCAGTCTCAAATCTCTGGAAGACTGAAACTGGTTTCCCTCAAGAATTGTATTTAGCGTCATCCATCATTACTTCAATTATGACCAGTTTTTACCAGTCCCTGCCGATGAAATAGCATGATGCTGCCACCAGCCTGATTCACTGTGGGGATGGTGTTCTTGGGGTGTTGAGAGGTGTGTTTGTGCCAGACATAGCGTTTTCCTTGATGGACAAAAAGCAACATTTTAGTTTCATCTGACCAGAGTACCTTCTTCCATATGTTTGGGGAGTCTCCCACATGCCTTTTGGCGAACACCAAATGTGTTTGCTTATTTTCTTCTTTAAGCAATAGGCACTCCTCCGTAAACCCCAGCTCTGTGGAGTGTACGGCTTATAGTGGTCTAAGGACAGATACTCCAATCTCCGCTGTGGAGCTTTGCAGCTCCGTCAGGGTTATCTTTGGTCTCTTTGTTGCCTCTGATTTAATGCCATCCTTGCCTGGTCCGAGTTTTGGTGGGTGGCCCTCTCTTCGCAGGTTTGTTATGGTGATCCATTTCATAATTGATTTAATGGTGCTCGGGATGTTAAAAGTTTCTGTTTTTTATAACCCAACCCTGGTTTTATTTTAAATTTTACCTTTATTTAACTAGGCAAGTCAGTTAACTTCTTAGGGAGCGGCAGCAGAGGTGACGGTTTTGGAGAGTCTGGCGTGCCCAAAGTAAAATGCCTGCCACTCAGGCCCAGAAAATAGGATATGCACATAATTAGTACTATTGGATAGGAAACACTCTGAAGTTTCTGTATGTGAGTATAACAGAACTGATATAGCAGGCGAAAACCCGAGGAAAATCCATCCCAATTTGCAGTTTTTTTTGTACATGACCTTTTTCTCCAGGCTGCCTATTGATTTCTATGTTATCTAGGACTGAGACTGCAGTACCTATGGCTTCCACTAGATGTCAATAGTCTTTACACAGTGTTTGGAGGCTCTAGCACTAAGCAGAACAGATAGGAAGAGGAAATGGTGAAGGGACCACATTTGTCAACAACGTTTCACGGGCGCGAGATTGTGAGCGCGCCCCACTTTATTTTCCTTTCCTATCGTTATCGTCCGGTTGAAATATTACAGTAAATATACATAAAAGGATACCTAAGGATACATAAAAAATGATGATTGATTTGTTTGGACAAAGTGTATAGGTATAATTTGAACGTGTTCTCTTCACGGTTCAATGGGCAACTCGACGGTGGATTTTCTGATCATAACGCGCCAACCAAACGGAGATTTATGGATATAATAAATGACTTTTTCTAACAAAAGAATCATTGGATGTCTTCGTTGGACACTTGGGAAGCCCTCAGCAGAAGTTCTTCAAAAGGTAAGTGATTTATTTTTGTGAACCGCGATGGTTTATGAATTTATGCTAATGTGGAAAATATGTGAGGTGCTATCCTCAAACAATCACATGTTGTGCTTTCACCGTAAAGCTTTTTTGAAATCTGACAACGCTGTGATATTGCCAAGAATCAGAGCTTTTGATGACTATGCAACACTTGTATATTGATTGAATGTTTAATAATCCAACTTTTGGATTTTGAATTTGGCGCCTTACATTTCACATGGTAGTGTCGGGAGTAGTTAAGAACAAATTCTAATTTTCAATGACGGCCTAGGAACAGTGGGTTAACTGCCTTGTTCAGGGGCAGAACGACAGATTTTTACCTTGTCGGCTCGGGGATTCGATCTTGCAACGCTCTAACCACTAGGCTACCTGCCGCCCCGATCTGTATTTCTCCACAACTTTGTCCCTGACCTGTTTTGAGAGCTCCTTGGTCTTCATGGTGCCGCTTGCTTAGTGGTGTTGCAGACTCTGGGGCCTTTCAGAACATGTATGTATGTATGCATGTGTGTATGCATGCAGTTGAAGTCGGAAGTTTACATACACTTATGTTGGAGTCATTACTACGGTTTGCAACTGCACATGGGGACACAGATTTGTACTTTTTGGAGAAATGTCCTCTGGTCTGATGAAACAAAAATAGAACTGTTTGGCCATAATGACCATTGTTATGTTTGGAGGAAAAGGAGGGAGGCTTACAAGCCTAAGAACATCATCCCATTGTGAGGCATTAGGGGTGCAGCATCATCTTTTGTGGGGGTGCTTTGCTGCAGGAGGGACTCGTGCACTTCACAAAATAGATGGCATCAGGAGGAAGAAAAATGATGTGGATATATTGAAGCAACATCTCAAGACATCAGTCAGGAAGTTACAGCTTGGTCTCAAATGGGTCTTCCGAATGGACAATGACCCCAAGCATGCTTCCAAAGTTGTGGCAAAATGGCTTAAGGACAACAAAGTCAAGGTATTGGAGTGGCCATCACAAAGCCCTGACCTCAATCCTATAGATAATTTGTGGGCAGAAGTGAAAAAGCGTGTGTGAGCAAGGAGGCCTACAAACCTGACTCAGTTACACCAGCTCTGTCAGGAGGAATGGGCCAAAATTCACCCAACTTAATTGTGGGAAGCTTGTGGAAGGCTACCCAAAACGTTTGACCCAAGTTAAACAATTTAAAGCCAATGCTACCAAATACTAATTGAGTGTATGTAAACTTCTGACCCACTGGGAATGTGATGAAAGAAATAAAAGATGAAAAATTATTCTGACATTTCACATTCTTAAAATAAAGTGGTGATCCTAACTGATCCAAGATAGGGAATTTCTACTAGGATTAAATCTCAGTAATTGTGAAAAATGTAGTTTAAATGTATTTGGCTAAGGTGTATGTAAACTTCCGACTTCAACTGTATATATACTGAGATCATGTGACAGATCATGCGACACTTAGATTGCACACAGGTGGACTTATTTAACTAATTATGTGACTTCTGAAGGTAATTGGTTGCACCAGATCTTATTTCGGGGCTTCATAGCAAAATGGGTGAATACATATGCACACATCACTTTTCTGTTTTTTATTTTTTTAGAGTTCTTTGAAACAAGTAATTTGTTTCATTTCACTTCACCAATTTTGACTATTTTGTCCATTTGGACTGTTTTGTTCATGTCCATTACATGAAATCTAAATAAAAATCTATTTAAATTACAGGTTGTAATACAGCAAAATAGGAAAGGGGGGTGAACACTTTTGCAAGGCACTGTATCATCCTGAAGGTTAAATGGTCTGTCCTTTTTTTCCCAGGGCCCAATCACATGCCTATGCAGGGCCCCGGGCCTGGCCCCAATCAGCCTCCCAACATGCCCGGCAGTGGCGCCATGAACATGCCCCCCAGCAGCCACGGCTCCATGGGCGGCTACAACCACGCTGTGCCCTCGTCTCAGGGCATGCCTGCCCAGGGCCAGATGAACATGACTCAGGGACAGGGACCCATGGGCAACTACGGCCCCCGGCCCAACATGAACATGCAGCCTAACCAAGGTACAGGAAAGAGGGAAAAAATATATAATTGATAGACCTTATCACCTCTCACACTGGACCTTCAGTTGACCTTCTATTGATGATGGCATCCACCCATTTTATTATTATTATTTTTCAAATTGGGTTCTGTAATGAAATATATTGTGTGTATTTGTGTTGTTCCCACCCCAGGCCCCATGATGCACCAGCAGCCTCCCTCCCAGCAGTACAACATGCCCCCTGGGGGTGGCGGGCAGCACTACCAGGGCCAGCAGAGTCCCATGGGCATGATGGGTCAGGTCAACCCAGGCAACCATGTCATGGGGCAGAGGCCCATGCCACCTTACAGACCCCCACAGCAAGGTATGCTCCGCTCCACAGAGTGGACCACTGGGCGCTTGGTTTGACTTTACACAGGGCTGAAACCTTCTCTCCTGTACCTAACCCCCCTCTCCTCTTCGTCTTTAAGTGGAGCTATCTTTCACTTCCACTGTCGTTGCTCACAGACGCAGGTAGCCCCATAACCATAGAAGGAACACTCACCCAGGCGCCCTGAAGGTTGTCAGCCCCAGCACTACTAAACTGTAGTTTGGTGACCAACGAGACTCACACAGGAGCTCTCTAGCAAATAAGTGGCCAAAATTACAACTTCACTTCCTCGCCGAAATTACCCCCCAACAACACCTTGAATCTACCTGTGTGTGTGTTGTGTATGTGTGTGTAGGACCCCCTCAGCAGTACCCAGGGCAGGAAGACTACTATGGGGACCAGTACAGTCACGCAGCTTCAGAAGGTAGGAGATCCAACCAACCGCTTGCTCGCTTCGTAGAACCAACCAAACCTCTGCCTGTCTAAGGTTCACTTAGAGGAGCTGTGTTGAGGCATGGAGAAGGACAGCGGATGGAGAGCGTAACAAAGCAAAACAACATTGTGTGACAGATGGTGACCCTGTCCATCAGCTAAGGGAGTGGATCGTTCAGCACCACTTCACACCCGAGCCTTATACAGAGCATCAACGGTTTATTTCAGTTCCTACGCGGTTATCTTGAACATTTGTGGAGTAGAGAATGAAAGTCGGCCAACTATTCAGGTGGACATTAGTCACTGTGCTCTGTAAGTCTGGCCTGAAGGAAGCTCTGATGTTCAGTTTGCCCGCCCACCATCCCATTGGGGCCATGCGTCGTTGATAAACAAATAGCTAGTCGGCTAGTTATTCTGTCGAACCCTGATCTTGTCAAGGTGGGACTCCAAATGCATACAGCGATTCAATCCTGGAAGTTGATCTCCGGTCGTGCTTTTAGTCGATGCAGAGGTCCTACTTTAGCAGAAGCCCCACACACACACGAGTTAGTAGACTTGACAGATGTTGTGTTAAAGACTCATGGTGGAAAATGAGATTAGTTGGACTGGGATGATTTCCCCAGTGATTTCCCACCCCTTCATAGTGATTTTGTGTCATAGCATCAACATGAACAAGTATTCTCAAATGAATAATTTTCTCATGCATGTGTCAATCACTTTTTACACCTTTTCTACTTTCTACTCCCTTTGAAACGTTGACACAGCACTCTCCAGTCTCCAATAGCTAGGTTGTACTCTGATGGGAATTACAGGATTTTAAATATTGTTTTCGAAAAATAAGTACATTCTCAAAAGAATGTAGTTTTTTTTCTCCCATGATTAGTTTTAACTTTTGCAAAACTATATTTATGAACATTTCTACACACACACTGTGTGAAGCACAGTAAATGTTTATGCGTATATAACACTATTTTAATCCCCTGAATTTCCCCCCCATTGACTTCTATCCCCTCCAAAATGGACATGGAATAACATGTCTTCCTATCTCCCTGTGAAGTAATGCTATAGGTGATGGTGAGTACGGTTTGCTTTAGCCACCGTTTCCTGATCAAGGCTTTGATTTCTCAGAACAGTACTACCAAGGAGGTATCAATGTAGTTTCATAGAAATGTACATAGGGAAAAAGGAAGCTACGCTAAAGCCATATGAAAACTTATGGAACTTTTTTGTTGCTAAGGCTATTTTGTTCAGTACCTGCAGTAGCCTAAATGCTAGCTTTTTACAATTAACATGCCTAAAATACACTTTCTACACCAGTATTATTTCTCCCAATTAGCCTTCCCTGGCCAGCTCAGTTCAGGTTAAGGGAGGTTGAGTTGAGCGGCTGAAGCTTGCAGAGTCTGTGCTCTGTTTTCTGCCTTTTTAATTTTTATCATTCATGATTTCTCACTCACCAATTTTTCATTTCTCATAAATGTTGTCGTTCAAGTATTTTATTTTACATAGCAGGTGTCAGGTAAGGATGCTGAAAAGGTGTCACTAACAATTCTGTATATTAAAAACAAAACTCCTTAATGTTTCAATGGGCGTGCTCACAGTGTTGGTTCTTTTCTCCTGTGGTTCTTGTCTTGTCTGCCAGAGCGAGACCCAGCAGCCAACCAACAGTCCCCCTATGAAAAAGATCATGGTTTGTTAACTTTGTTTGTTAACAGCCTAAATCAGTGTTTTCAAAACATTTGGATCAGGGTTGGGGTCAATTTCCTGTTCAGTTTAGTCAATTCAGGAAGTAAACTGAAATTCCAATCATAACATTTTGAATTTCTGTTTACCTCCGGAGTTGACTGAATCGAAATGGAATGGACCCCAACCCTGATTCTGGCCACACTAAGCACTGCTGTGCTGTCTGCTGTTATGTCGTCGAGCCTGGTTCAGATACTGTAATGTCACAGGTACTGTAATGTCTCTGTTGCCCCGTGAGGAAACACCCAGTATGGCCAGCAGCAGGAGGCCTACCAGCAAGGTCCTCCTCAGCAGCAGGGCTACCCCCCACAGCAGCAGTACCCCGGACAGCAGGGCTATCCTGGACAGCAACAGGGTTATGGTGGGTGGAAATATTCAGTCTCCCCTTGACTTCCTCTTTCTCTGTCAGTCCACACTCATCCTGTAGGAGGCACTATTTGCTTTTGATTTAGTTGTCTTGAAACATCAGTTTTTGATTCCAAATGGCACCAACCCAGAGCCTCCCAAATGTTTACTGTACCACGCCACTGTTTTCCTAATTGACATTGTGCACTTTCAATGTCGCAGCAGCAAGGCTACAGACACTGGCACTTTGATCAGAAGAGGGAGCTGGCAGACAATGTGCTGTGTTAGGTGTCCCTCTAGTACTATGGTGGGTCACTGTACAGGCCTAGTCACTGTGTTACAGAAAGTGAGAGATGGAGTGCGAGAGAATGAGTGAAAGAGAAAGGAAAGGTCAGGCTTATGGGAAATCGCCCTTGGCAGTGTGTGTGTGCCTTCTCCCCTTCATTTTTAAAATCCTCTCCTGCTTTCTCTCTCTCTCTCTCTGAGCCAAAGGCATTTCTCTCATGTCAGTAATGAGCTGGTGGAGAGAGGCAGAGGCTATGAGGTAGGCTCCATCTGCCACACGCTCGTTCACTCTCGCAGGCGGGCCCCCACTAAGTTGAGCTTTGCGGCGTCTGCATTACGAGCGCCCTAACGATGTTGCGTGGCTCTCTTTTGACTTGGCCCCAGTCAGTCAGGCATCGTATCACTGATCAGCCGTTGGAATGCCTGATAGCACTGCGCTACGCGGCGGTACGGTATCACCAGTGCAGCGGTAGTATTCAGAGGCTGTCCGATGAAGTGGTTTTTAATGAGGCTCCTCTTCTCTAATGAAGGCCCACGGAATCTCCTTGATGTCTCCTTGCATTAGACGACTTAACACCCAGCCCCGTCCCTAGTGCTGGCTACAGCTCCGGCTGCAGTTAGTCAGACTCTCTCATTACAGAGAAGAGCAGGCCAGTGATGGTGTGGAGCCAAACTTCAACAAATGGCCCAGGGCCCAACTAATACTACCCACTAGTCTCTCTCTCTCTGCCATGCCTCTGTCGGTCTGCCTGTCAGTGGGTCTGCCTGTCAGTGGGTCTGCCTGTCAGTGGGTCTGTGTTCATGGGTAGATAGAGGTGGATTGACATTAAGTGAGTTCCCCTGAAGCGCTCAATGGTGCAAGAATACGACGTGTCATAATGATTGACATCGAACAGCAAAATCTGGGAATCTAGCATGCTGTTACGCTCCCAGACTGTGTACATTTGATTATTGAACAGACGATGTCTATAATAATGTCGTTGTGTACCTATTTGGTGTGAAGAACAGTATCTTCACGTACGTGTAATATTTCAGTCAGACGTCCATAACCTTTGATCTCTGTGTGCCCGCCAGGTCCGTCCCAGGGAGCCCCAGGCCAGTACCCCCAGGGTTACCCCCAGGGCCAGGGGCAGCAGTACGGGGCCTACCGGGGCCCCCAGCCCGGCCCCCCTCAGGCCCAGCAACAACGTCCATACCCAGGCTACGACCAGGTGAGCATGAGCCCATGAGTAGGCAGGTCTTACCTATGTTGGCTAGAGATGGATAGAAGTTAAAGATGAGATACAACATTTAGTTTATCCAGGGTTCAGGGAGTGTCCATAAGTAAGTGTCCATAAGCAAGAGACCAGGGAGAAGTGGGTGACTTGTGCATGCTGACGTTGTATGGGGAGTTTAATAAATAATTCCTTAAACGGTTTGATGTGTTTAGCAAGCTTACAGCTTAGTATGGTTCTCCTCTGTTAGGAGAAACCTGCCTTCACAGTTGAGTTGTGAGTGGAAAAGAGTTTATAATATATTGCCTTGAGTAATACAGCAAGTCAGAGCAGAGCAGGGTAATGTAGAGTCTCTCCTCCCTAAACGTAACATAGACCTTTGGGAGTGTTGACAGGGAGGGGAGAGCTACGTGTTGCCCTGTATTTTCTGTGGTCCTTTGCGGAGGCCACAGCTACACTTTGATTCTTTATCTTTGAATATTCAGGGACACATGAGGAAATAAAGACCCGGGGATTTGAACCCCTGACTAGCTCTGTAAGAAGCAAAGGTAATGGTTGCTGTGAAGACGTCACCTCAACGTCAAATCTGGACGTTTGACCTGTTCGCCTAGCCTTGATCTGCATTTGTTATGTTTCTCCTCCTGTCTTCTGTTTTAAACATCTGATTTCTTTACGTCTTTTTGTAACCAGGGGTCGAACTTTATGCTTGAGGTCTTCAAATATATCAAGCACAATCTGTAGGGGAACTTGAGAAAATGTAGATGGTTTGGAATTGACAAAATCAATCAAAAATACAACTCGCTATACTTTGGTTAATATTAATATTTTTTTCATGCAATTAACTGCATTTAAATGTTTTGTGTGTCATTTATTAATAATTATGCACTGTGTAGAAATAGTATCTGATCAAAGTAATAGTCAAATTGAAACTGAAAATCTGAAATATGTAACTAATGACAATTGTATTCCTAAAGAGCAGCCACTTTCGACCCCTGTTTAGAAATGAACCTTTAAAATACCAACAACAAAAAAACATATCCCTCCTATCATATTAAATGCACAAGTCACAGAGCAGCATTTTGCCTACTGCTACAGTATACTAATAAGTTGCGTCCCTCCTTTCATTAGCTTTTCTGAGGCCATGCTGCCACCTGCTGGTTAAATCCAGCCAATGCAGCCAAACAGGAATAGTCTGCATCTGTAACATAAGGTTGATAGCTACTACAGATGTGCTTGTTTGCATCCTATTTAGATATATAAATAAGAGCTTTTCTCAAGTAAATGCCTGTTTGTTCAGATGTTAGAATGAGAAGTCATTAAGATGTGTCCATTTACAGTACTTTCTTCCTTCCTCCACAGGGTCAATATGGAAATTACCAGCAATGAGAGATGGTCATGGCAGTCAACAAGAGCCCTGCTCTGACCTCTAACCTCTAAACTCGGCTGCAGCTCACTGAGACACCCTCTCTCACACACACACACACACACACACACACACACACACACACACACACAGTGTAAAAGTGTAATTTTTGTTAATGTCGATAATGAGATGATTTTGTCCACTTCCATCACTCCGCTTCTGGTCTGTGTTAGTCTCAAAGCAGCGATGCCTTAAAATGAAACAGAGCTGCCTTATCCAGAGCCCTGCAGATTGTGAAATGGTTAAAAATAACAAGTTACATTCATTTCTGGGATATAACAGGACAGAACTGAACTTCACACTCATGTAGTGCAATGTTTCTCCATCCAATAGCCCCCCGTTCATAAGAAGCAATAATGCCAATGGGAGGGGTGGGACAGAGGCAGCGTGAGGAGATCTTGCATCTGAAACACAATTCTGTTAGGCCGTGGTACATGTCAAGGTCAATATATGTGACGATGTAAAAATCTATTTTATGCTTTTTAGATTAAGCTAACTTTGTATAAGGAATTTGGAGACTAGTATCGTTGAATATTGTTTCTTTCTCTTGAACTATGTCTATTGATGTCATTTTTTGTTCTCTTGTATTCATCCCCCATTTTGTTATTTGTTCCCCCTGAATTCTCTTTGCTTCTTCAGTGACTTGTACAAAGAATATGTGCTTGGGGTGAACAAATCGGATGCCTTGGTTTTATGAATGGATTGTACATAGAAAGCCCTCAAACAGAGGACACCCTTCTGCATTGAAGCATCAGTGCTGAAACATTATTTCTTTGGGCAGCAGAACCAGAACATGACCTGTGAGTGGGGCTGTATTCTGACTTGAGATATACAGTGCATTCAGGAAAGTTTTCAGACCCCTGACTTTTTTCACATCTTGTTACGTTACAATCTTATTCTAAAATTATAAAAGTTTTTTTCCCCTCATCAATCAACAAAATGGAAATATCACATTTACATAAGTATATAGAACCTTTACTCAGTACTTTGTTGAAGCATCTTTGGCAGCGATTACAGCCTCGAGCCTTCTTGGGTATGTATTTGGGGAGTCTATCCGATTCTTCTCTGCATATCCTCAAGTTCTGTCAGGTTGGATGGGGAGCGTTGCTGCACAGCTATTTTCAGGTCTTTCCAGAGAAGCCACTCCTGTTGTCGTCTTGTCCTTGTGCTTAGGGTCATTGTCCTGTTGGAAGGTGAACCTTTGCCCCAGTCTTGAGGTCCCGATCGCTCTGGAGCAGGTTTTCATCAAGGATCTCTCTGTACTTTGCTCCATTCATCTTTCCCTCGATCCTGATTAGTCTCCCAGTCCCTGCTGCTGAAAAAATTCCCCACAGCATGATTCTGCCAGGTTTCCTCTAGACGTGACGCTTGGCATTCAGGCCAATGAGTTCAATCTTGGTTTCATCAGACCAGAGAATCTTGTTTCTCATGGTCTGATAATCCTTTGTGCCTTTTGGCAAACTCCAAGCGGGCTGTCGTGCCTTTTACTGAGGAGTGGCTTCTGTCTGACCACTCTACCATAAAGGCCTGATCAGTGGAGTGCTGCAGAGATGGTTGTCTTTCTAGAACATTCTCCCATCTCCACAGAGGAACTCTGGAGCTCTGTCAGAATGACCATTGAGTTCTTGGTCACCTCCCTGACCAAGGCCCTTCTCTCCCGATTTGTCAGCTCTAGGAAGAGTCTTGGTGGTTCCAAACTTCTTCCATTTAAGAATGGAGGCCACTGTGTTATTGGGGTCCTTCAATGCTGCAGAAATGGTTTGGTACCCTTCCCCTGATCTGTGCCTCAACACAATCTTGTCTCGGCTCTACAGACAATTCCTTCTACCTTATGGCTTGGTTTTTGCTCTGACATGCACTGTCAACTGTGGGACCTTATATAGACAGGTGTGTGTCTTTTCAAATCATGTCCAATCAATTGAATGTACCACAGGTGGACTCCAATCAAGTTGCAGAAACATCAAGGATGATCAATGGAAACAGGGTACACCTGAGCTCAATTTCGAGTCTCATAGCAAAGGGTCTGAGTAGTTATGTAAATAAGGTATTTCTGTCATGCTTCCAATGCCCCCTTCTCCTAAAGGTTCAAGTTAGTAGCATCTACAGTATCTGTTGTCAGAATATGGCCTTGGCGCTTCAGTGTGCTCTGTTATTGGACAGCTGGTTAAGAGCTTTATTCAGTTGGGGGATATTCCAAACATATGTCTTAATGTACGTCAGACACAGATCTCTGTTCCATGTGATGGAGAATAGTGTCTGCTCGATACATAAAATCTTATGAACATTATGCCCATACTGAATATTCCCATTATGGGTCTGAGGGAGTGCTTTGACCACAGTCTGATGGAGTCTTCTTTACAATGACGTAAGCCATTTTCCCCCCGGAATAAACTTGTAATTCAAAGTGTCATGTTGTACGTTACCACCAACAGAATGGGAGTTAGGCACAGTATTATATAAAACACTGGGGGAGTGTCTTGTGAAGCTTTGAGATACATTTCCATTAATGTCATGCAACATCTTACGCTTGTACAGACTTTAGTTGTGTTATTCTATTAAACCTTGGGCTTGATACACTATTACTATATGGACACACCGTGCACATGTTACAGACGAGAAGTATATCATTGATTTCCAGTCAGCCTCAAAGATACTAACCTTGGTATACTGTAGTACATATCTTGTAATTAATGTTTTGTTTTTCATTCAGCACCCTGTAGCCAATGTGATGGGGTCGTTACTGTAAGTGTCATCGTGATGTTAAATGGTACAGTATGTCACTGTGGAAAAACTGCAACAATAAATTGCTAGAATTTTTATACAGTGTCTTTCTTCAAATGTCTCTTCTCCAAATGTATGATTGCTTTGTGACTTGTTTTGAATATCTGTGTATTTACTGTATTGGCAGTATTGGTTCAAAATGCTCCCACCACACCCTGCATACCCGGTCTGTCTGGTCCAGATGTATCTGGAAAGGTCCAGGGAACATTTACACCCAAAATGACCTCTCCTCTCTCCCCCTTCTCCCTCTCAGCTCACATAGGGGGGAGAGATACAGATGGTGCACCAGATGTGTGGCCAGAACACGTGACCTGAGTGTGGAGATGGTGGCCCTGCTGCTGCTGATGATAATGTGTTTGTGTGTTAGATAACCTAGCGGTTAAGAGCGTTGGGCAAGTAACTGAAAGGTCGCTGGTTCGAATCACCAAGCTGACTAAGTGAAAAAACGGCCTATGTGCCCTTGAGCAATGCACTTAACCCTATGTGCTCCTGTAAGTTTTTTGGATGAGTGTCTACTAAAATGTAAAGTTTTATGGAGGTTTCAAAAACTAAGAGAAATAGAGAAATCCTGTTAAATGTTTGTTAGTTTGCTCTCCTTTATAACGATCTGCATGTAGCCTATGTGTCTTTATGTATGTGCAGTGCTCAGGGTCTGGTGGCATCTCCCAGTCACCCCAGCACCATCCTGCTGCTCCACAGCTGGCCGCCCCACCCTTCCCAGCTGCCACTGGGGCTCCCCCTGGCCCCTTGGCTTGGCAGACACACCGTTTTGGGCGCTCCCCCACCAGCCCTCCCTGGCAGCTGCCACCCTCGCAGACGGGAAATGGGGTCGGACAAAGTCACTCCTCCTGTGACTGTGTCTGGTGCCACGGGGTGCACAGGGATGAGGGGGTGAAGGGATGGGAAGAGGAGGGTTATGTGGTTGCAGGAAGACTTCCCTTATACTCCTGTACTGTGGGATCTCTTTCAGGCACTCATCAATTCAGCAAGATGGAGACGTCACAGTGCCAATTGTTGAGCATAATAGGATAGCGGGAGAAAGCAACCCCTCACTAGTTCACATTTGGTTTACATTGTGTTTTTGATGAGTATGACCCTGTGAATCTTTATGTAACAGGGTGGGATTGTTGGATGTTTTGAATGCAGACTCTTTCAGCACCAGGTGTAGGGAACTGGAATTGAGGGTGGTGTTTCCAATGAAGCTGTCTATAAAAGTCCCTGTGTTTGAGTCGTTCTGCAGATTTCACAACCATGAGAAGGCTGCCGTGTGCAGGGCGGACAGGAGCGAGTGGTGATAGTGGTTCTAGTCCAAATTTGAAAGAAACAAAGACTCAAACTACCGATGGGTCATTTTAGTCCAAAGGTGGTTCATTCAATTCTAATTTCTCATGACTTTGTCACTCAACTTGTTCTTAATACATCTAAACCATTATTGAGTGTTTTTGTGTCAGTGGTCATTTTGACCCCAGCCAAAAACGCCTAATTCCGACTATAGTAATTTTATAGGACCTTTATTTGAATCTTGGTTTCTTTGGAGACATACACTAAGTGTACAAAACATTAAGAACACCTGCTCTTTCTATGATATAGACTGACAAGTTGAGTCCAGGTGAAGCTATGATCCCTTATTGATGTCACTTAAATCCAATTCAATCAGTGTAGATGAAGGGGAGGAGACAGGTAAAAAGATAGGTTTTTTAAGCCTTGAGACAACTGAGACATGGATTGTGTATGTGTGCCATTCAGAGGGTGGGCAAGACAACATATTCAGAGGGTGGGCAAGACAACATATTTAAGTGCCTTTGAATTGGGTATGGTAGTAGGTGCCAGGCGCACCAATTTGAGTGTGTCAAGAACTGCAAAGTTGCTGGATTTTTCACCACCAACCGTTTCCTGTGTGTATAAAAAATGGTCCACCACCCAAAGGGTATCCAGCCAACTTGACACAACTGTGCGAAGCATTGTAGTCAACATGGGCCAGCATCCCTGTGGAACGCTTTCGACACCTTGTAGAGTCCATTCCCCAACAAAGTGAGGCTGTTCTGAGGGCCAAAGGGGGTGCAACTCAATATTAGGATGTTAGTCCTAATGTTTGGACACTTGGTGTATAAACTTTTTATCCATACCACCAGAGGGTGTATGGGGATCTGTATCTAGTTTTGAACAGATAGACAGATCATGTGCAGAGATATAGCTCCCAGTGATTGTGCTTTTCTATACCACGTATTGTAGGACTATGCACAAAACAAAGGTAGACAGACTTGATAGAACTGCAATACAGAACTCAAATATGATCTGAATATACAGAGAGATGCGTTACGTTTCTTTTATGCTATGATTGTTGCTTGTTCGAACAGTTTCTTCTTGGGGTCAAAATGACCCCACACTTAAATAAGATGTTATCTAGCACCTAAAGGGGTTCTTCAGCTGTCAACATAGAATAACACTTTGAGGAACACTTTTTGGTTCCAGGTAGAACCCTATTTGTTTCCATGTAGAACCATTTCCCAAGAGGGTCCTACATGGAACCCAAAATAGTTCTAACTGGAACCTAAAAGGGTTCTCTTATGGGGACAGCCGAAGAGACATTTTGGAACCCTTTATTCTAAGAGTCCAGTTGGTAATCCATATATGTAAATTATGTATGGCATGAGTGCCCCCTTACATTTAGCACACATTTTTGATTAATCATGAATGTTAATTCAGTACCCTTTCATCCATGAACTATAAGGCAAGAGGTATAAAAGAGGACAAATACTACTGACCAAAAATATAAATGCAACATGCAACAATTTCAAAAAATTCTGAGTTACAGTTCAATTAATTTAAATACCCTCATCTATGGATTTCACATGACTGGGAATACAGATATGCATCTGTTTGTCACAGATACCTTTAAAAAAAGTAGGGTCATGGATCAGAAAACCAGTCAGTATCTGGAGTGACCACCATTTGCCTGATGATCTCCTTTGCATAGAGTTGATCAGACTGTTGATTGTGGCCTCTGGAATGTTGTCCTACTCCCCTTTAATGGCTCTGATGCTACTGATGGTCATAAGTAGCCTACCAAACTTGCAAAATGCCTGGTACCCAGCACTCTATTGTCCCTCTAATCACTCTGACATCAATGCAAATATATTAAACAGCCCATGAGCTATTGTTGTGCAACATTTCTATAGGCTATGCACTTGCGTTAGAAAACAGAGTGATGGCCTCTATTAAAAAGAGGAGGATCCCATCAGCTTTCTATAGGATAGGCCTACTATATTTATTTCTCAAATTTCCTAATATTAAGCACATTGCTTCTCTTTACAACAGCTTACCTGGCTGGCATGAAAATGATCCACTCCATTTAAGCTAAACGTTCTCATCTGTTGCGTCAGGATCATTGCTTAAAACATTTTTTTTTCATGCTAGTTGTATTAATGTGCGATCTATCACATCCCACAACTGTCCCAGACTATGTTTGGAATATTTATTTATCGCACAGAATAGAATAGGTCAACTTTTGTACTATGGGGTTAGTTTATTGACATAGGCTAGTGCTTTTGCTGTTCGTTAGGCCTATTCATAATGTTGGCTGACGAAAAGTAAATTTGGACAGTTCTTCCAATATCTTCATTATGCTCCTCGGAATTGGATAAGGATGAACACAGTTGCATCCCCGATGTGTCTGTCTTCACTTGTAGCCCGTGAGAAAGACCCAATCATGTGACTGAGAGCCATGTGCGTGAGAGGAGCTTTAGCACGCAGCTAGGAGAATGGAATTATAATTATTGTATTCAGCCCAAGGGCACAATGGCCACAGACCGCAAAAGGCATGGATTTTTTTAGAAGGCGTACAAAGGGGACGCAGCCGGGAAATTTGAGGCATTGTCAAGTTCTTGTCAAATTGTGAATGAGAGACTTATGAAGTGTGTACAGCCTGCACAAAAAAAACTAAGCAGAGCTCATGCCTTCCATGCAACTTTTTTTCAAATCATCATTAGAGTCGCATCATGCAGCCTTAGAATGTAAAACATATAGCCCAACATTTGTATCACAACTAAAGTTACATAAATAACATATAGGAGTACCTGTTTTTTTGTTAACCGCTCAACACAGAATAGCCGCATGTGCACACTCCCTCAAATAATTTGGAGAAAATATCCTTTCTATTTTATTCATCTATGTTCAATTATATTCTTCATACATTAAAATAGTTCCATGGAATTCTAAGCAAATCTTGTCTGCTAAATGAACTAGTGTAGCCCACAGCCATTTGGCATAGCCAGGGACTAATGTAAGGACAACTCAGAGTATGCTATTCTGTTCTTCTGAAATAGACTACATTTTCTTCATATCATGTTTCTTTAGACCTGTCTAAAATAAGTAATGGATTTATTGTGATGGTGTTGGTTATATTACATGGATTTTTTAGACTTTTTACAATGTAGATGTTCCAAAGGTCAGCATCAGTGGTGTGTAGGCTATGTGTGGAAGCCAGGAGATGCTAAATGTTCTTATGTTAATTAACGGTCAATTACCGTGAGACCGGCAGTTATTTGCTTGACAATCACCGTCTGACAAAATTTCATGACCTCCACAGCCCCAATCCAGAGCATCCCAAACATGCTCAATGTGTGACATGTCTGGTGAGTATGCAGGCCATGGAAGAACTGGGACATTTTCAGCTTCCAGGAATTGTGTACAGATCCTTGCGACATGTGGCCGTGCACTATCTTGCTGAAACATGACATACTGTGATGAAATCCTGAGGCCCATTGTCGTGCCATTTATCCACCTCCATCTCTGTGCATTCAAATTGTCATCAATAAAATGCAATTGTGTTCATTGTCCGTAGCTTATGCCTACCCATATCATAACCCCACCGGCACCAATGGGCACTCTGTTCACAATGTTGACGTTAGCAAACTGCTCGCCCACACAACGCCATACACGTGGTCTGCGGTTGTGAGACCGGTAGGATGTACTGCCAAATTCACAAAAACAATGTTGGAGGCGGCTTATGGTAGAGAATTTAACATTTAATTCTCTGGCAACAGCTTTGATGGACATCCCTGCAGTCAGCATGCCAGCTTATTGATATGCCACACCTGTTAGGTGGATGGATTATCTTGGCAAAGGATAAATGCTCACTAACAGGGATGTAAACAAATTTGTGCACAAAATTTGAGAGAAATAGGATTTTTGTGCATATGGACATTTTATGGGATATTTTGTTTCAGCTTATGAAAACACTTTATATGTTGAGTAAAAAATTTTGCTCAGTGTATTTGCAGTGTCTAAGGTGTCAAGTTGACAGTATTATTTCTGAAGATTATCTTGTTCAATATTTTGATAATTATAATTCAAGGCACCTTTCAGGCGAGGCTTCTAACCACTGAGGGGAAAATTACATTGTGATCATATAGCTGGCAGGCAAGATGTGATCTCTCTCTCTCCATCTCTCTCTCTCCATC
Organism: Brachymystax lenok tsinlingensis; assembly: GCA_030435695.1. Lineage (NCBI taxonomy): Eukaryota > Metazoa > Chordata > Actinopteri > Salmoniformes > Salmonidae > Brachymystax > Brachymystax lenok. Next base: position 16,180,755 of record CM059801.1, read on the forward strand.
TCTCTCTCTCTCTCTCTCTCTCTCTCTCTCTCTCTCTCTCCCACCTTCCATCCCTCTCTCAGTGTGACAGAAAGTCTATGGGGAGGAATAAGAGGTAGTTATGGAGGAAATGCAGCAGCCTCCACAGTTTAATTGGAGATGTGTCACACTAAATAAATGGTGCAAAAACAACCGTTGACTGGAGGCTTGAGGGAGGGGCCCTGGGGAGGCAGCCTGCGTTATTGGGCCAGAGCTCTGCACCACTTCAGGGTGAGATGGCACTAGGTTGGTGGGCACTAGCTAAGGTAGCCATGCACCCACCAAACCACAAGCAGCTATCACAAACCAAACAGCAGGACGAGGAGAGAGAAACATTGATTGATTTGTTGGCTAGGTATTGTTATAATAGTTTAGTGGATTTTGCTGTTAGACTCTGAATATCAGGTGTTGGTGAACTTGGTGCCCTGGAAGCACATCTCGTGATTATTCTGACTCAATTAGGAGGAATTGTATTCCTGATCTGCCATAAATTTAAATACCTACATGCCATCACAAAAATCAATAAATATAACACATTTTGCTCAAACAATTTCGATCTCTCTAATGCTATAGCTCCTCGAAATGTCAATTTATCTTTAAAAAAAGCACAGCCAATCCAATCTGCCTGTCCAATCCATACATGACCTGGGAGCACCTCAGGAGAATGTGTTCTATCAATGCTAATATCTGTTGTCCTCTACAACCTGGCCTTGGTGAGAGTGCACGTGTGCATGTCTGCGTGTGTAGCGTAGATTGTAGCCTCTTGACATGAGTTGTGATTTATCTCTATAGTGTAGCCAGATAATTGGACATGACATTGTCCTCTGTGGTCTCTCAGGGGAACAGAAGAGAATTTTGACTATTATGGTCTGTGTCATGAATATGGCACACATACAGCCCACAACAAAGGCTCATCATCATTCTGTATGAACAGGTGAATATTACAATGATAGATCTGTCACATTTTCTGGGAAGCATGTTAGGGTGTTTCATTGGTGATCTGTTGGCACTGCCTGGGAAAAGATAAGAATTGCAGTAATAAATAAAGTATCTATATACATCATTATTCCTGGAAAATGATCAAAAAACATATCCAATATACTGAAATGTATGGCGGCTTAACAATGATCTTTACCAGTAAATCAACTGAAATGTGTGTTAGTGAGTTGAAGTTAGTGTGCACAACCGTGTGATCTCCAACAACAAATCATTCATTTCTATGCATATGACGTGTGGGGCTTCACTTCGTTAAAACCAACCGCCATGTTTATTGCAGTTTAGCCGCCAACTCAAATTAACAGTGTGCTGTTTTTGTTTGTGTTCTATTCTCATAAAAGTTGTGTCTCTGGGAGAAATAGCAGGTATGTTGATATCAGTATTCCCACAGCCTGCATAATTGCAGTAATTTGCTTTCCCTTTGGGTAATCTGTAAACATGGCTGTTTTGATGTTTTTGGCATCCTCCATTGGCTGGGCTCTCTCCTCCTCCAGCAGAGCCCCCATCTCAGCCCAGGGTGACACAAATAGATCCTTCCCCAGAAGGCGACGTATTTCCTGTGTGGCATGATCGATATGGCCCAGTCCTCACTGGGACACACTGGGACGCTGGCGATATTAAAAGCGCCCTGTGACTCGCCTCTCGCCATGCCGGCGTTTTAGGGAAATAAAGCTATCGATCCTCCAGGGCCTCTGGCTGAGCATTAACCTGGCTAAGAAATTAGAACGTACTCATCTGGACACATCTGCCCACAATGTTCCCAAAAAGGCCGGCCTGGGGAGAAGGAAGGGGGGTTGAGGAGGGTAGAGGGGGCCCGCTGGTCAGGATGATGAGTAGAGCCCTACTTGATGCCCCCGTTAGGGATAGAGGGACGAGGAGAGGCATCTGGATGCCCAGGACTTCCATTAGAGGGCCAGGTTGGTAGCTTGGGTCGATGTGGCCAGGTCTGGTCGGGGGTACTCTGTCTGGTTGGGGGTACTCCATCTCGGCACAGTGTGGTTCAGCTCCCTGTGATGAGTAGAGAGAGCGGCTGCTGACCCACTGACAACATACTCCTGAGAGGAGGGAGGAGGGAGGGGGAACACGGTGTCCATGGCTGGGCTGGGCCCTTTAGAAATAAGCACCTCTGTACCATTGGATCTTGTTTCTCTTTTTTCAGTGTAGTGTCTATTTGAAATGTCATCAAATAGGCCTCTCTCTTCATACAGGGATGAAGAGCACTTATGGCGACCACCTGTAATGAAGTCAAGAAAACCGTCCAGAACAGAGTTTGCAGGAGATGCACCGTTGAGGCCTGTGCTCAACTAAAAAGTCAAAGTAATAGGTCAAGCAAGTCTTCATACAGGGAGAATATTCTAGGGGCATGCACAACTTCTTTACTGGTGTAATATGTGTCCTGGAAGGTTGCCATGAATCCTGAACTCTAGAGAAACTTCTTAAAGCCATGGAAGTACACAAACGTGTTAGCGCATTACAAACACTCGTGTTTTTGGAAGTTGACGAGTTGTGAAAACTATAGCCATGCATTGGCTAAGTAGTAAGTAAAACATTAAGCTTTATTTTCCATTTTCAGATGATATTCTTATTTGTCTGTAAAATACATGAAAAGCAGGAATAAACAAGATGAGATATTGATCCCAAACTAAACCCCTCATTGGGATATTATACAAGTAATTAGATTTGACTGAGTTCAGAGCCTAGTTAAATACATGCAAGCAAGCACACACACACACACACATCTTTGTGTCTAGACTGCATAATAATAATAAATTAGGGGACTATTGTATGGTCTTTAAGGCAAAATTAGACTCAAGACATTTATTTCATCAAGTGTCATTAAAATGTCTCAGATAGGAGTTACTGGTCAATAGATCCAGAAACCATACATATCTCCTATGGTCTATCATCAATAAAGGAAAAACAGTTTGGAAACTCTCTCTCTCTCTCTCTCTCTCTCTCTCTCTCTCTCTCTCTCTCTCTCTCTCTCTCTCTCTCTCTCTCTCCATCCCGCATCCTGCCCTACAGTAGCAGTGGGAAGCTAGGAAGTTCTCTGCCCCAGTTCTCGATGTCCTTGAGAGTTGTGCCTTCGGGCCGGGGCTGGTGGGGTCCCGCGGTGCACAATGTGTGCTTCGCGCCCAGACTCCCGCTGTACTCCGCCGCCCCTGCGTGGCTCTGGAGAGACGCCAAGCTCCGATGGGTTGTCCACGAGAAACAGCTCCTCTTCTCCACACATCCTCCTATATCTCTATCTCCCATTCTCCCTTTTCAAAAACAACACCACCAAGGATATGATGCTTAGGAGCTAATTATTAATAAGTAACTAGATAGTAAAATCAGTGTTTACTGGTCTGTAAATGAATAAGTAGCTCCCTTTTTGTTTTGCCACAGGATAGAATGAAGGCCTATGTTGTGCAAGTCCTTTGTCAAATGAATATTAAATCTAGCCCATTTATATTTTTCCTCTGTCATGGATCACCTTTAGTCAGTCATCAAATTAATAACATAAGAGTGAGCACTTTGTAATAACTCCAGGTAATAAAGCATTTATAATGAATTAGTAAATTGTTTATTCATTATTTATTCATTATTACTCCATTCATAAGATGTTTAATATAGGTCCTTATCCTCTACGGGATCAGTGTGTCCCCCGCGGGACAGTTGAGCTAATGTAGGCTAATGTGATTAGCATGAGGTTGTAAGTAACAGACGCCTCCTCAACTGGCAGCTTTATTAAATAGTACCCGCAAAACACCAGTCTCAACATCAACAGTGAAGAGGCGACTCCGGGATGCTGGTCTTCTAGGCAGAGTTGCAAAGAAAAAGCCATATCTCAGACTGGCCAATAAAAATAAAAGATTAAGATGGGCAAAAGAACATAGACACTGTACAGAGGAACTCTGCCTAGAAGGCCAGCCTCCCGGATTTGCCTCTTCACTCTTAACGTTGAGACTGGTGTTTTGCTGGTGCTATTTAATGAAGCTGCCAGATGAGGACTTGTGAGGCGTCTGTTTCTCAAACTAGACACTCTAATGTACTTTTCCTCTTGCTCAGTAAAAAATACTTAACTACACAATGGTTTATCAGGACCTATATTAAACACTTAAACGTTGTTTATAAAGGCGTGAATAACTAGCTTACTAACATTTACAAATGTGGGAGTAATAATGAATAAATGATGAATAAACTGTTTATAAATGCTTTATTACCTGGAGTTATTATAAAGTGCTACCCAAACATCAATTTCCGGGGAGACATTTGATTTGTGTATTTGTAGTAATTAATATGGATAATGGCCAAGAGCAAAAGATAAAGATCCATTTTCTAATATATTGTCCTTGGATTGTGTAGGTACCACAGGAAATTAACTTCCCGCTTTTTTCCTGTTCTTTCTTTTTTCCTGGCTTTGGCATGGGGAATTGGTGGGATGAGAGAGGCTATTCCCTAAATAGCCCATGGCAAGAGGTAGTCTGATTAGCATGCTGCCTGCTTTCTGGCAGCATTCCTCTAGGCCACAAGCGCTATCACTTACGTGCTGTTTGTATTTGTAGTTGATAGTGTGTGCTGTTATAATTGGAATGAGCTCGGGAACCTCGTTTGCTTTTGATCCGCTGCCAGCCACTCGGAGTGCTACTGGGCCACAGCTCTCACCTCAACACTCCCAGAGGATTATGGGAAACGGCAGCGCTTATGTTCTAAAAAGCTGCCTGACAGCATCTCATTCAAGGTCGAACAATACAATGGTGAGTGTAGGGATTGATAGACCAAAAACCCCCAAAAAGATCTGGAGAAAAGTTTAACTGATATTTGATGTAACATTGGGGATAGTTTTAGCAACTGGGAGGAGGATACTTTAAGACTCTGTCCTAAAACCAGAAAGTAAAATGTCAAAGGGTCTCTAGAGAAACTGATAAATATCAGCACCACTGAAAATACTTACAAGTGGCACCTGTCTATCACTATTACACTGTAATTACAGATGGTGGACATGATAACAGTCACAGTGATAATCATAACAATAGATACAGATATCCTGTAATATTAGTACTGACACACTGCTGACACAAGTAGCAGACAAAACAGCATTATGGTCTGCCTGGCCTGCGTCTGGCAAGCAAAAAATTAGACCAACCCCAGGTGTTGTCTGCCTTGCATTCCAAACTCTCTGTCTGAAGACCCCATCCACTCCAATGAACTCAGCTTAGCAGTAGAAAAAGTAGAAAAAAAATACACTAATGATGTCTGGCTTGTGGTCCATTTTCTCCTCCTCCATGAAATGTTCAGCTCAGGCAGCTGCTTGCTCAGCTCTTTCTTCCAGAGAGGATCGTCACAGGGGAATTATGGGAGTTTGACGCACCCCTTTCTGCCAAATGCCAGCGGGGCCAATAGAAAAAATGTATCTTAAACTCCTAAGCTCAATATTTAATCAAGCTCTGGGTTGGATTACTTTTTCTGTTTGGTTAGGTGAAGGGTTCGGGCTGGCTTCCTCTTAAAGAGAGAGAGAGAGAGGTTTTAAATTGCTGTGAAAATATTACTCTTCTTGATATTGAGGGAGAATCTAAGTAGAATTAATCAACATTTTCTTCCAAACAACTAGCAACACTTTAGGAATGGTGACAAAGATCAGATGGAACTGCCATAGTTACTAAACCTATTTCTCCCTTTACATATTCTAGGATCCCGGGCCACTCCAACAGAGACACCAGAGAGTCAGAGGTAAGTACAAAATTATAGAATAGTATAGAAATCACTGTTCACTGTTCGTAGTAGTCGTAGTAGTAAAATTACTAATGACTGTTTCATTATCATACGCTCTCATTCCATCATCAATTCTCAAATGTGAATACCGGTAGTCTCTTAATGATTGTGGCCTAATATGGTTGTAAATGACTGTTCCGTTGTATCCCATCTTATCGACCACAGACCACAGAGCAGATTCACCTGAGAGTAACCCTGATGAGCTCGTTACACCAGGGCTTTAGCGCTGGTTAAGTACAAACACCTGCTAAAATATTGGCAATTAGGACATAATTAGCTGCTAATGTATTTGTAATTCCAAAACGAGCCATAGATATGTATTTTTTTGCGGAGACTCCCTTTTTTAAATGTTTTCCGTTGTTATTGTGTTCCTCAGGTATTTGTATCCCAAGAACATTGACTAAGTGCCCCAGTTCATCATATGCAAATGGATTATTAATTACACATGCATTATGCTGTTTTTCAAAAGACATCAAAGGGCCTGTGAGTCTTCAGATGGTCCCCCTTCTGTAACAGGGCTCAGGTTACAAATGCTTGCGTGTGCACTTTCCCAGAAAGACGCCTTTTCAGGCAGAATAAATGTATGCTCAATTAAAAATCTGAACAGTAACTTCTCTCTTCGCATCAAAAGATTTTAGAAGCATCTCCGGTGGTCTGACGATGTTTGCGTTTTGGTTTGTCATTTGAGCCATCACACAATGTCATTAGAAAGCTGGATGATATTGTAGTCTTTGAGTCAAATACTGACTAGGAATTGCAGAAGAGTGGTAACTCAACATTTATTGATCTCAAGTTCTACATCATCAAATACGAATCAATCTCTAGAGTCAACTTCAAGCATTTTTCTTTCTCCATTCCATATAACTATCATTTCTATGGTGTATTTCTACCATGTATCTATATGGTGCAGACATTATACTGCTACAGTATATGACTGTGTCAGTCTGGCCTCTCATCTCTCCCTGGTGACTTTTATGTTAATGACCTATAGACCAGGTGCCAGAGGATGATTTATACAACCCATAATGCATTGCATTGATTAGCAATACTACTCTAATGCTGTACCAGGTTCAAAATCACAACACACAACCACCATATCCTGCAGCAACATATACCAGCTAAGCATCTAGGATTGCATTTTATCATGTATCCAATGAGATGTTGAAGAAGGAACCCTGCAGTCTTGTGTTATCAGTCTCTGGTGGCCTGGTCTGACTAAGCACTGCTAGCATAATTAGCACAAGCTAATCTTTGATGATAAACTGTGTAATGGAAACTAGACAATTGGTTTCCTTCCCTGCCTCCCTCCCTACCTACCTGATTCTACATAACGTTTATTGATCTAATTAAACATAATTTAGTTTTAGATGGAGGTTTAACTGGGGATTAAAATACCAAAACAAAGATGGCCACATGAAGATTCATGTGGCCGTAATATGATCCAGTGTTAATTAAAGATAGAATGACATGTTAGTGCTACAGCTCTGACCACATCAGTTACGGTGCTACTGTATGTTCTGCATTGATACAGATATCATGCAATATTCCACAGCTCAGCACCAAACCGCACATAGGCTGTACAGTATTTTAAGGCTAATGCCACCAGGTGGGGCTCATACTTTCAATAGAAAAATCTATACAGTATGGTTTTGCGGGGAAATATTACTGTGGTTGTGCTGTTGGGGCTCTGTATCCTAAATGCTTCAGTTTGTTGTTCTTCGATGGTGGTTTTGTGTATCACACACAGACCAATCATTCCTCATTAGTAGACCAAAGTGTTTCTGGTTTGTCCTCATTACTAAAAAGGTAACTCACTCCCCCTGAGGTAAACTTAATCAACACTGGAGACCAATCTATCTGATGTACTGCTCTATTTCTATTTCTATTTCTGTTCTGACTGTCTGCCATAAAGATTTATTCTGCGTTGCTGTCAATCCATCTCCCTAATGGGCAATGACATCTTTTTTTAGTTTCAGTGTGAGTGGGTAGCGGTAGCCCGTTTGCGTTTGTTAGTGTGTGTATGAAACACACACACACACATTTTAAATACTGTATTTGAATCCACCATCTGAAGGCTCTCTCATGAGTCTGGAATTGTTTCCGATCATGTTGCGACAGTCGATGTTCATACTCAGAATAATCCGCCCGTTATCCCCACCCACCAGATGAACTGGGGATGGGTCGTGAATGCTCCATTGCTGCTGGTAGACTCGGCTAATGAGTAGGGCTGGTTTGAAAGTCGATTTTAGCATTGCGACAAGGCACATCTGTACCAAAAGAGTCCAAAACATCATCTGACCTTTGCTGCATTAACGGTGGCAATTACAACGGGTGTGCTTAAGTTATGTTAGTAAATAACCATGTTTTGGCACAGAGCTGCAGCACTCACATCTGGTGCCAGTGACCATGTGCACACACACACACAAACAGGGAGAGACTCCTAGAGGTCGTCAGAGTCAGAGACGCAGTCATCTCAGAGGAGCATTGCGTTGCGATAGAGAGCTGAGATGTCATGTCATTAAGATGATAAAAAAGCCATTTCCTTCTGCATGGGTTATTAATGTGGACTAATGATGCTGAGATCAACGCTGAGATGGCTGCTAGTTATGGGGTTAATCTCCTCACTCCTCTAAAAACCATGAAGATAAGCATCTCAAACACAAATGGTCTCATAACGTCTCCTAAGAACTTCTGCTAAACATCATTAATCAGTAGGAGTAATAGTCATTGAACTCAAGGGTAGGCTATATTTCATACTTTTTTGGGGCAACTTATTTAACCTATGCAACAATGTCATTTGTTTGTAATGTCATGTCAATGTAACAAGCTAACTTTTGTTTTACATTTTTTGCTGCAGAAAGACAAATACTCCATCAGTCAATGCATCACTGACTACATCAGTCAGCACATCACTGGGTACATCTTCATCTTCATCGTACTCCCTTTGGGCTCTTAGGGTGAGAATGGGTGTCTTTTATATGATATTACATTGTTCTAATGGTAGTTACTTCATCCCTTGTTCAAATGCAGGAATCATTTATTAATAACTTAGTTTAGTGTAAGTAAGAAATGTTCACAGGAGTGACAAATGATTGTCAAACATTTTGAGTTCCCCACAATTGATTTCTATACAGCTCCTGACATATAGTATACGTGTCATGCTAGTCTGACAACTTAAGCATGAAGAAAAGGCCTGTGAGTTCCTGATCATTAGGATGTCATTAGTTAACGGACATGGTCTCACCTCGTTAATGCACACAAACAATCCTCCTAACAGCAGCAGCAGATAATGTTCTCTGGTGGTTCAGTTTAATGAGGGGATACATTTGCATTCTGCCCCCGACCCACACGCCCTGCCCCAACACCCACAACCCACCCTAATTTATAAAAAATAAATTGCATTAGACCATCATACCTTCTCTAGCCCATATCACAGGGACGTCAACGTCTCAGATCAGCCTCATTGGATTAATATGGACTCATTAGGGGAAATATTAATGTGTACGTACATCATTATTCTTTGACATTCTAAAACCCTTTAATTGTGTCACTAGTGTATGTCTTTATTCATATGCGTAAGAATATGTCGTATCTAGTCAAATATCCCCAAATAAACTTTACAATGCAAAAAAGTTAAAAGTCAAATCAGGTAACATAACATTGCATCCACCATGGCTGGCAAGTTAAATTGATTAGATTTCCCCTCAGTGAATTATTTTCTTGATTAAAAACAAGAAACGGTTTAATTTCAAGTGGTCTGTAATCTTGATTGCACTTAATTGTATAGGATACTGCCTGAGGTGGGTTATATTTCCATTATCGAAAAGCTGTGGGTTCTCCGAGAAAAGTTCCAGGCATTATTTAAGCTGTTGGTTCCTAAATAAAAAGATATGTTTTATTTTACAGGGTCAGCCATAGTAGTACAGTTCCCCTGGACGAAATGAGGGTTAAATGCCTTGTTCAAGGGCACATTGAAAGATTTTTCAACTTGTTGACTCTATTCAAACCAGTGGTTGGGCTACCTGCCGATACCTAAAATATGTGGGTGTGTTACTTAAACGACAAGGTAATGTAAGTACATGCTGTCACTATGCAAGTTAGACTTTCTCCTCTACTCACTTCTACCAACAACAAGACTTACATATAGAAGAGGGCAGAGCTCAACCCTTGTAAGTGGGCTTTGTCTCTGTCTGTTTATCCATGTGTGTCTGTGCGTGCGCGTCTGCCGTCCGCGTGTGCGTGTTTGTGCTCCCAAGTCGGAAGCTCCTCCTAAATAAACAGTGTGTTTCTCGATGCCTAACGGTGTGCACGGCCCATGCACCACTGATGTCAATCCACAGAGGACTACCAGTGGCCCCGGTTCTCTCACTCGCTCTCTCACTCCCTCCATCCCTCTCTTCACCTGCTCCCTGCACCTTCCTTCATGCTCAAATTGACACTTGGTGCAGCGGCAGTCAGACAGGGGGCCTTTCCACCCGGAGCCTCCAGAGATCTGGCCCAGCTGTCAGCCGTCTAATCCAGCCCAACCTTCCCCCGAGCCAGGCAGGGGAGCTCCTGGCAGGCAGGGGCTCCAGGCTGCTCTCCCTCCCTGCCTCATCCCTCCACGTGCCCAGAGGCACCAGCAAACAAAACAGACCTGCAGAATAACACAAGAACACAACACATCAAGTGAGGAGACTACTTGGTCAAATCCAGGGGTGCAACTTTGGTTTTAAAAGTGTGTGTGTGGGGGGTAGTATCCAAGATTAGAATCAATGGTTCAATAATTGAAATGGCCATTATTCCCAGATCCCAGACTGTAGCTTTAAATGTAAACTGCTATACTGTAGCTACTGTAGGTCTACTCCTCAATTCAAGATGGAACTTTGTATCAATCACTGAATATACTGCAATATACTCCTAGTTGGGCATGAGAGTTCATGTGCGGCTAGTATGTGTGGTCTCATTGAAAAAGGGTAGGCTGCCTACATAGGTGGAGAATCACGTGGCAGTTAACTTGAATATGAAATTAAATATTGATAATGAAAAGAAGTGGAGTGCTCTCAACCAACATGAGTTGAAGTGCAATCAAAACATTTCATCATGATTGAAAAGGAAAAGGCACAAGGTGCACATAAGTTAGGCAACTTAGGTTAGGCTACTATGGTGAGCGAGCGTTGCGTCTTTTCATATTTAATAAGTATATATTGCCCATTTATTTGTCTCTGCCTGCAAATTGTCCTCCTAAAGGGTAGGCTATATCCTATAAGACTATGCAAAATGTAGCAAGTGTCGCTGTCATCATTCTTGCTGCCTCCTGTAGCCATACCTGCAGGTGCGCATGTGGTCTCAATTAAATAAGCTATAGCCTAGGTATACAGTGGGGCAAAAAAGTATTTAGTCAGCCACCAATTGTGCAAGTTCTCCAACTTAAAAAGATGAGAGAGGCCTGTAATTTTCATCATAGGTACACTTCAACTATGACAGACGAAATGAGAAAAAGAAATCCACAAAATCACATTGTAGGATTTTTAATTTATTTATTTGCAAATTATGGTGGAAAATAAGTATTTGGTCAATAACAAAAGTTTATCTCAATACTTTGTTATATACCCTTTGTTGGCCATGACAGAGGTCAAACGTTTTCTGTAAGTCTTCACAAGGTTTTCACACACTGTTGCTGGTATTTTGGCCCATTCCTCCATGCAGATCTCCTCTAGAGCAATGATGTTTTGGGGCTGTCGCTGGGCAACACAAACTTTCAACTCCCTCCAAAGATTTTCTATGGGGTTGAGATCTGGAGACTGGCTAGGCCACTCCAGGACCTTGAAATGCTTCTTCACGGCCACTCCTTCATTGCCCGGGCGGTGTGTTTGGGACCATTGTCATGCTGAAAGACCCAGCCACGTTTCATCTTCAATGCCCTTGCTGATGGAAGGAGGTTTTCACTCAAAATCTCACGATACATGGCCCCATTCATTCTTTCCTTTACACGGATCAGTCGTCCTGGTCCCTTTGCAGAAAAACAGCCCCAAAGCATGATGTTTCCACCCCCATGCTTCACAGTAGGTATGGTGTTCTTTGGATGCAACTCAGCATTCTTTGTCCTCCAAACACGACGAGTTGAGTTTTTACCAAAAAGTTATATTTTGGTTTCATCTGACCATATGACATTCTCCCCAATCCTCATCTGGATCATCCAAATGCTCTCTAGCAAACTTCAGACGGGCCTGAACATGTACTGGCTTAAGCAGGGGACACGTCTGGCACTGCAGGATTTGAGTCCCTGGCGGCATAGTGTGTTACTGATGGTAGGCTTTGTTACTTTGGTCCCAGCTCTCTGCAGGTCATTCACTAGGTCCCCCCGTGTGGTTCTGGGATTTTTGCTCACCGTTCACCTTGTGATAATTTTGACCCCACGGGGTGAGATCTTGCGTGGAGCCCCAGATCGAGGAAGATTATCAGTGGTCTTGTATGTCTTCCATTTCCTAATAATTGCTCCCATAGTTGATTTCTTCAAACCAAGCTGCTTACCTATTGCAGATTCAGTCTTCCCAACCTGGTGCAGGTCTACAATTTTGTTTCTGGTGTCCTTTGACAGCTCTTTGGTCTTGGCCATAGTGGAGTTTGGAGTGTGACTGTTTGAGGTTGTGGACAGGTGTCTTTTATACTGATAACAAGTTCAAACAGGTGCCATTAATACAGGTAACGAGTGGAGGACAGAGGAGCCTCTTAAAGAAGAAGTTCCAGGTCTGTGAGAGCCAGAAATCTTGTTTGTTTGTATGTGACCAAATACTTATTTTCCACCATAATTTGCAAATAAATTCATTAAAAATCCTACAATGTGATTTTCTGGATTTCTTTCCCTCATTTTGTCTGTCATAGTTGAAGTGTACCTATGATGAAAATTACAGGCCTCTCTCATCTTTTTAAGTGAGAGAAATTGCACAATTGGTGGCTGACTAAATACTTTTTTGCCCCACTGTACATGGGCGGAGAAGCACGGCACAGTTATCTTTCCAAGGAAATGTACTTCCTAAATAGGCCAATTATTAGGTTATTGTTTACTACACTGCCTAGAAATAGGCCTAAATATTGATCACCCATATTTCTGAGTCTTCCCACTCCGATTATGGCAGCCCCCCCGCACCTCTCTGATTCAGAAGTTATATGCGGATGACACATTTCAGTTGAATGCATTCAGTTGTACAACTGACTAGGTATCCCCCTTCCCCTTTCCCCTAAAAGGTAGGCTATAAAAAATAGATCAAGAGAAAGTGCAAGTCTCTCCTACTCTGCTCTCTTCAAACTATATCTATCAAATTGGCTGATATAGCCCAGTAATACATTGCTGGGACCATGGCTGGTAAGTGAGCTGCCTCACATAAGCCTAAAATAACATTGCGCGCCTGCGTTGGGTTTCGGACCAGTTCTTGCGGTAGCGGGTGGGAGTTGGACAGAAAGTCACCTCTACTGTGTACCATGACAGTGAAGCCTGTAACTTTATAGCTGTTTATTACTGTGTCAGTGAGAAAAGTAGGTAATTATCTAGGGAAACTGACAGATTAATAATGTTTAATTGACATACTGACTAATGTAACTCACGTTGCACTGACAAAAACGTCATAATATCAATCTGCAATTGTTTGGCTGATGGTTTCATCGATTGAGGCAAACATAATAGCTAATGTATGCCAACTGTTGGCCAGCTCTCGCTTTACTGTTAACGGTACATCAACTGGCAAAAACTTGCCAAGTTCATTTACTTCTGAAACGTGACGAAACAAAGGCAACAAAACATGTCCATAGAAACAACTACAGTTAGATAGTAATAATAGCCCCCTCATATCGCTATCTGACAGATAACTAGAGGCTAAAGCTGACCTGGTTGTGGTAGCTACTCAATAGCGCGGCTTATTCATTCACGTCAGTCAAGAGGGGATAAAACATTAGCTAACGTTACACGTCAGTTACAATACTAGCTCAGCACTACGGATAAAAACAAGTTGAGTTTTTTTCTGTTAAGTTAAACAGCAGTCACCTTGCCAGCTACATCACACAACTAATGAGTAACCAGTTTCTATTCATTTTACAACTAGGTGAAAGAGCACAACACGTGCACTGAACTATGCTCAACTCCCCGTCCTGTGCTGGTGCATCCAGCCTTCCAGAAGCTTTACCTTCACACAGCCCATCAGCCCGCTGCGTGGTCCTAAATCCAGTGTTTAAACACTCCCAACAGCCTACCCGACCGCTCTGAGGTGTCCTTATGGTCCTAAAGCACACTGTTGCTATGTTTTGAATCACATTCCAATGATAAAACTGGGAGGGGGCAAAAATTTACTTTCAGAATGTGTGTGTGTGTGTGGGGATTGTCCCTCCGTCCCCAGTGAAAGTTGCGCCCCTGGTCAAATCAATTCTGACCATTCACCATAAATCAACACGCTGACTGTTTCGATTTGAAAGTGGTTTTACAAATATATTAAATTGTTATTGGTCATGTACACATTTTTTGAAGATGTTATCCTGGGAGTAGCAAAATGCTTATACTCCTAGCTCTAACAATACAAAACAATAAACACAAATCCCAAAAATTCAAAGAAAGGAATTAAGAAATATACTGTAGAAATATTAGAACGAGCAATGTCAGAGTCCGGATTATAAATACAGTACCAGTCAAAGGTTTGTACACACCTACTCATTCCAAGGTTTTTCTTTATTTTTACTATTTTTACTATTTTTACAGTGGCCTCCGTCATTCTTAAATGGAATAAGTTTGGAACCACCAAGACTCTAACTAGAGCTGGCCGCCCAGCCAAACTGAGCAATCGGGGGAGAAGGGCCTTGGTCAGGGAGGTGACCAAGAACCCGATGGTCACTCTGACAGTGAAGAAATACCATGCTGTTGTTTGAGGAGAGTGTACAACAACAACAACTTTTATCACAGTAACTGGTTTGATACATTCACCTCTGAAGGTAAATTATGTACTTACATTCAGTAATCTTGCTCTGATTTGTCATCTTGAGGGTCCCAGAGATAAAATGTAGTGTAGTGTTGTTCGATAAAATCTATTTTTCTATTCAAACGTAGGAACTGGGTTCTACAGTTTGATCCACTGTTGTCTCTGGCTCCACACCCACCCCGCCCGGGCCATCTAGATGTGTGAAAGTTAATGTATAAGCTAATGATCCATCATGTATGACGTTCCTGGGAGCGTGTAAACTTAACATTTTTATTACCATTTTTGTATGTTCTCTATAGTTATGTACTTGAAAATGTGTCAATTGACAAATTCAGCACATTTGGGCAGACTTGATACAAAATATTGTCCAGTATTGTAATGCTTCACTGGATCTGAAACTTTGCACTCACACTGCTGCCGTCTAGTGGCCAAAATCTGAATTGCGCCTGAACTGCAATATTATATTACGGCCTTTCTCTTGCATTTCAAAGATGATGGAACAAAAAAATTGAAAATGCTTTTTATTTATTTTTTTATTATATTTTTCAAGATCTAATGTGTTATATTCTCCTAAATTAATTTCATATTTCCACAAACTTCAAAGTGTTTCCTTTCAAATTGTATCAAGCATATGCATGTCCTTGCTTCAGGTCCTGAACACAGACAGTTAGATTTGGGTATGTCATTTTAGGCGAAAATTGAAAAAAAGGGTTTGATACTTATTAATCAGAATAAGGCTGTAACCTGACAAAATGTGGTAAAAGTCAGGGGGTCTGAATACTTTCCCAAGGCACTGGATGAGCCTTGACTAGAATACAGTAGAATAGAATAGAGACTGCTGCCCTACAGTATGTAAATAGTAATTGAACACTGGTTACTTTAAAAAGGTTTACATACTGTTTAATCCACTTAAAACAGTATGTAAACCTTATTAAAGTAACCAGTGTTCAATGACTATTTACATAGGGCAGCAGTCTCTAAGGTGCAGGGTTAAGTACCGTGTAATAGACAGCTAGTAACAGTGACTAAAGTTCAGGGCAGGGTACTGGGCAGAGACCGGCTAGTGGTGACTATTTAATAGTCTGATGTCCTGGAGATATAGGCTGTTTTTCAGTCTCTCGGTCACAGCTTTGATGCACTTGCACTGTCTCCACCTTCTAGATGGTAGCATAGTGAACAGGCCATGGCTCGGGTGGCTGAGGTCCTTGATGATCTTCTTGGCCTTTCTATGACACCGAATGCTGTAATCTCCTGGAGGGCAGGCAGTGTGCCCCCGGTGATGTGTTGGCCTGCCCGCACCACTCTCTGGAGAGCCATGTGGTTGCGGACGGTGCATTTGCAGTACCAGTGGTAATACAGCCAGACAGGATTCTCTCAACGGTGCATCTGTAGAAGTTCGCAGAATTATTTGTTTTGACCGCTACAGATGGCTATATCGATCCGCTAATACAGGACCAATGAAGTCCCAGTGCATTACTTGTGAAAACGACTCTTCTTATTATTTTTATTTTATTTATGATTTTTCAGGGGGTGCTCTAGCACCCTCAGCACCCCTATGCTCACTACAATACATTTTATTACAAAGTTAGCAAAAAATAGATAAGCTCTTGCTACCATGGAAAGGTAAAATCACCCTGATTCACTATTTAGTCATATCCCAGTTTACCTATTTACTTATGGACCAAACAACTTGTTTTTTTATTATGAGAGCAAAAAATATTCTACTATATTTGGAATGGCAAACTAGATCAAATTTAATGGGCCTATTTATATCATTATTTTGAATTTGTAGGGAAAAATGTAAAAATATTTTAGAACATTGAACCTCCTCGAATTCCTGACGGGCCGCCCCCAGGTGGGAAGGTTAGGTAACAACACATCCGCAAAGCTGATCTTCAACACAGGGGCCCCTCAGGGGTGCATGCTCAGTCCCCTCCTGTACTCCCTGTTCACTCATGAATGCACAACTTCAACACCACCTGATCACCGACAATGACGAGAGCCTATAGGGAGGATGTCAGAGACCTGGCAGTGTGGTGCCAGGACAACAACCTCTCCCTCAACCTGATCAAGACAAAGGAGATGATTGTGAACTAAAGGAAAAGGAGGACCGAGCACGCCCCCATTCTCATCGACGAGGCTGCAGTGGAGCAGGTTGAGAGCTTCAAGTTCCATCGAGAGCATCCTGACTGGTTACATCACTGCCTGGTATGGCAACTGTGCGAACGGCCCAGTACATCACTGGGGCCAAGCTTCCTGCCATCCAGGACTTCTATACCACGCGGTGTCAGAGGAAGGCCCTAAAAATTGTCAAAGACTCCAGCCACCCTAGTCATAGACTGTTCTCTCTGCTACCGCACGCAATCTAGGTCCAAGAGGCTTCTGAACAGCCTTCTACCCACAAGCCATAAGACTCCTGAACATCTAATCAAATGGCTACCCAGAATATTTGCAAACCCCCTCTTTTACACTGCTGCTACTCTCTGTTATTATCATCTATGCATAGTCACTTTAATAACTCTACCTACATGTACGAATTACCGTCAACTAATCCATGCCCCCGTACATTGACTCTGTACCGGTACCCCCCTGTATATAGTGTCACTATTATTATATTTCGTATTCTTATCTGTATTTTTTTAACTGCATTGTTGGTTAGGGGGTCGTGTGTAAACATTACACTGTAAGGTCTACACCTGTTGTATTTGGCGCATGTGACTAATAAAATTTGATTTGATACAAAAAATGTACTTTAATCCGAACTGGTTCTCCAGCAGATTAGTAAGAATGTCTCACCACGTGTTGAAAAATTGCCTTTTTTCTTTCGTTCAGATTACAACTTCTCACTTTTGGTTCTTTGAAGATGAAATCTCCAAAATGTCTCTATTTCTAAAACAAACCATATAAATCTGGTTGCAATTTCAGTTTAATCCACCAGGAAAGACTTAACAAATATTTTAACAAATATGATGGTTAAACACAAATATACTCATTGATAAAAATAAAAATGAATATTTGGGGAATAAAAAAAAGGTAGGATCTTTGTTAAAGACATCAAAATTGGACTGGTGGAGTTATGTCTTACATGCAGCTTACAAAAATATCTGGTCTATCCAAAATTACAACCAAAAGATTGCAGCATTAACGCAAAAATGGAGGAGGCAAGTGGAAGGGTGTCACGATCTTCTATAGGGACAGACCAAGACGCAGCGATGCTTCCAGTATACATTTTAATAAACACGAACGTAACTGGGAAAAACAACAAACAGAACGTAATGAAGATCGTGATGTTGAAACATAACTTAACAAAACCAAACACAGCTATGCTCAAACAATCACCCACAAAACCTAAATGAAAACCCCAAATATATATATGGTTCCCAATTAGAGACAACGACACACAGCTGCCTCTAATTGGGAACCATTACCCCAACATAGAAATACAACACCTAGAACAAAAACCCTACACCAAAACCAAAGCAAAAACACGCCAGCCTGTCTTTTCAGGCCTGGACGTAACAGTCCCCCCCCCCAAAGGCGCGGACTCCGACCGCGCCACCCAAAAGTCCATGGGGGGGTCTTCGGGTGGGTTTCTTTGTCCCAGGTGGCAGCTCCGGTGCTGGCCGTGCTGGTCCGAAGTCACCAGCCATTTGCAGGACTGGGGACCCTCTCTGGCGGCCCCGGGCTGGGGACCCTCACTGGCGGCCCCGGGCTGGGGACCCTCACTGGCGGCCCCGGGCTGGGGACCCTCACTGGCGGCGCCGGACTGGGGACCCTCACTGGCGGCGCCGACTGGGGACCCTCACTGGTACTCTGGTGCGGGAGCGGAACCGCCGATTGGGCTCGTGACGCGCACTCTGGTGCGGGAGCGGAACCGGCCGCATTGGGCTCGTGGACGCCGCACTCTGGTGCGGGAGCGGAACCGCCATACTGGGCTCGTGACGCGCACTCTGGTGCGGGAGCGGTAACCGGAACCGCCGCATTGGGCTCGTGGACGCCGCACTCTGGTGCGGGAGCGGAACCGCCATACTGGGCTCATGACGCGCACTCTGGTGCGGGAGCAGGAACAGGACGTGCTGGGTTCCCCACGGGCACAGGGACCCTGGAGCGTGGAACAGGGATCCTGGAGCGTGGAGCAGGGACAGGACGTACTGAGTCCACGCCGGGCACAGGGGTCCTGGAGCGTGGAACAGGAGCAGGACGTGCTGAATCCACGCCGGGCACAGGGATCCTGGAGCGTAGAACAGGGATCCTGGAGTGTGGAGCAGAGACAGGACATACTGGGCTGTGGATGCGAACCGGAGATTCTGCCCGTAGGACCGGTGCAGGATATCTTGGTCCCAGGAGACGCACTGGAGACCTGGCGCGCAGAGCTGGCACCACTCTTCCAGGTAGAACACTAACCTTGGCCTGACAGACGAGTGGCGCTGGGATCTCTCGCACTGGGCTGTGGACACGCATCGAGATACTGAACGCAGAACCGGTGCAGGATATCCAGGTCCTAGGAGGCGCACTGGAGACCTGGCGCGCAGAGCTGGCACCACTCCCCCCGGCTGCACACTCAGTCTAGCCCGACTGATGAGTGGAGCTGGAATTTTCCGCACCGGAATCTCTGAATCCGCACAGGAGAAACAGTGCGCAAAACTGCATAACACGGTGTCCTCTCCGTGCGCCGCTCTCCCCAACGCTCTCTCCACAAAGCACGAGGAGTTGGCTCAGGATTCCTCCTGAACCGGCCAAACTCTCGTGCCCCCCAATTTTTGGGGGCTGTCTTTCGGCTTCGTGCCAGGCGAGTTCCAATAAACTTTTCTCGCTCTGGATCGCATGCTCCATATATATCCTCGTAGCTCCCACGCCAGTCTTCGCACACCTGCGCTGCTCCTTTTCGCCGCCTTTTCCTCCCTGGGGTGACGATAATCCTCCGCCTTCCCCAAGGTCCCTTCCCAGCTAATATTTCCAAGTCCAGGACTCCCGGGTCTCTCGCTGCTTGGTCCTTTTATGGTGGGTAATTCTGTCACGATCTTCTATAGGGACAGACCAAGACGCAGCGATGCTTCCAGTATACATTTTAATAAACACGAACGTAACTGGGAAAAACAACAAACAGAACGTAATGAAGATCGTGATGTTGAAACATAACTTAACAAAACCAAACACAGCTATGCTCAAACAATCACCCACAAAACCTAAATGAAAACCCCAAATATATATATGGTTCCCAATTAGAGACAACGACACACAGCTGCCTCTAATTGGGAACCATTACCCCAACATAGAAATACAACACCTAGAACAAAAACCCTACACCAAAACCAAAGCAAAAACACGCCAGCCTGTCTTTTCATGCCTGGACGTGACAAAGGGGGAGAAGGTAAGGAACTTGCTTGTTTGTCAACCTTGCATCAGAGACCAAAATAGTTTTTTTTATTTTTTATAAATAATTTGATTTAAGGACCAATAGTTGGAAAGATATTTTTTATATGCGCATTCCATGGCACATGGTTTATGAACTGATAAACAAAACAATGCCGGATTCAAAACGTAGAATTTTCTATTTAAATTATTTTACAAAATTCTTGCAACCAATAGAATGTTATGTATATGGGAAATATAACCATCCCAGCTCTGCAGATTTGACTGCGAACAGAGACAGAATCCTTAGATCACTTGTTTTGGTACTGCCCATATGTACCTCGTTTTTTGGTGGCAGGCAGTGGCGGATTTAGGTATTGGCGACATGGACAGCCACCCAGAGCGGCATCTTGCCGGGTGCGGCACGGAGTGGGCACCCTCATTCTAGTTTGTAGAAGTACGAGATGGTGAGGGGGCGGGGGTGGGTTGACCTCAGGTCTCCCCACTGGAAGCCAGAGGTAGGGGGAGAGGGGGAATCTATCAAATAGCACACTTTAACTTTGTACATGTCACACCCTGATCTGTTTGACCTGTCTTTGTGATTGTCTCCACCCCCCTCCAGGTGTCGCCCATCTTCCCCATTATCCCCCTGTGTATTTATACCTGTTCCCTGTTTGTCTGTTGCCAGTTCATCTTGTTTGTCAAGCTTACCAGCGTTTGTCCTGTCAGCTCCTGTTTTTTCCCAGCCTCCCTTTTCTCGCCTTCCTGGTTTTGACCCTCGCCTGTCCCGTCCCTGTACTCACCTGCCTGACCACTCTGCCTGCCCCTGCCCCTGCCAATCTGTACCCTTGTCTCTTCTCTGGATTATTGACCCCTGCCTGCCTTGACCTGTCTCTTGCCTGCCCCTTGGACAATTAAACCATTGTTTATTTAACATGTCTACATCTGGGTCTTACCTTGATTCCTCATAGTACGAATTGGCCATGACTGACCAAGCAGACCCGGGCCAGTTGCACAACGCCGTCTCCACCCAAGGAAGCACCATCGGTATGCACAAGGATTTGCTTCGTGGCCTTGCGGAGTGGGTCCAAACGTTGGCTGAATGCCATGACAGTTTGCTAGAGCAATTCCACTCCACAGCTCCTCAACGACTCAGCTGCTAACAGCGCCGGCTCATCGGTCACTCCACCTTCTCGGGAGCCCCGCTTATGCTTTAATAGAGAGCCGAGCACCTGTTGGGCGTTCCTAGCTCAATGTGCCCTTGTCTTCGAGCTTCTGCTCCAAGATAGCCTACCTCATCACGCTGATGTCCGGGAGGGCTCTCACCTGGCTACTGCCGCGTGGGAACAACAGCCGGCCATATGCGCTAGTCTGGAGGGGTTCGTGGGAGAAGTGAGGAAGGTCTTTGATGCCCCGTTCTTCGGGCGAGAGGCCACCCGGAAGATAATCCAGCTTAGGCAGGACTCCCGCAGTGTAGCTGATTATGCAATGGATTTCCGCACGTTGTCAGCGGAGAGTGCTTGGAATCAAGAGGCACTGTTTGATATGTTCCTGCATGGCGCCTTGGAGGAGGTCAAGGACGAGTTGCAGCCCGGGAGTTACCTACGGAGCTCGATTCCCTCATCGCTTCGACCATCCGTATCGATAGACGATTACAGGAACGACAGAGGGAGAGGATATTGTATTTCGCTCGCACGCCCAGGGATCCCTCCTTGCCTCTGAGTCAACGCGGGAAGCTCCCGACGGTCTCGTTGCCGAGAGGACCCGAGGCTTCCCAACCTGCCCCGAGGGCTGCCGATGACGGCCGAGTCACCGCTTCCTGAGCCTATGCCACTAGGCAGAGCTGGGCTGTCGACAGCGGAATGGCAATACAGGATCGACATGAAGAGTTGTCTGTATTGCGGGACTCTTAGTCATTTTGTGTCCTCTTGCCCTTTAAAGAAGCCAGGCTCACCGGTAGGAGCAAGGACTCTGGTGGGCCATATGCTTGCACCCCTTTTCATGCCATTCTGCTGTGGGGAGACCAGTCCAGGTCTCTCTGGGTTCTCATTGACTCTGTGGCCAACTAGAGGTTTTTGGACACTACCCTGGAGTCCGAGCTGAACATCCCCACCCAGCCCCTCTCCATTCCCATGGACATTAGAGCGCTGGATGGGCGCTCTATAGGCCAAGTCACGCACAACACTACGCCCATCCACCTACGGGTGTCAGGGAACCACAGCGAGGCTATCCAGTTCCTGCTCATCAAGTCTCCTCTGATTCCCTTGGTATTGGGATTCTCCTGGCTCCAACGACACAATCCCCTCATTAACTTCTTAGGGAGCGGCAGCTGAGGTGTCGGTTTTGGAGAGTCTGGCGTAAATATACAGGAAAGTGTTCCTAAGGATATATTATCAATGATGTTTGATTGTTCTTGGACAAGTGTATAGGTATAGGTTGAACGTGTTCTCTTCATGGTTCAATGGGCAAGTGGACGCTGTATTTTATGAACATAACGCGCTAACCAAACTGAGATTTATGGATATAATAAATGACTTTTTCTAACAAAAGAACCATTGGATGTCTTCGTTGGACACTTGGGAAGCCCTCAGCAGAAGTTCTTCGAAAGGTAAGGGATTTTATATTAGCGATTTTATGCGTTTTATGAGACGAGCTTTGGTTATGGATTCATGCTAATGCATAAAATATGAGAGGGGCTATCCTCAAACAATGTTGTGCTTTCGCCGTGAAGCTTTTTTGAAATCTGACAACGCTGTGATATTGCCAAGAATCAGAGCTTTTGATGACTATGCACACTTGTATATTAATGAATGTTTAATAATTCAACTTTTGGATTTTGAATTTGGCGCCTTACATTTCACCGGGTAGTGTCGGGAGTGTCGCTAGCGCCCCACTGCTCCCTAAGTAGTTAACTGGTCTACTGGTGCCATCATGGGCTGGATCCTGTTCTGCCTACTTGCCCCGGGACGTCTTCCTGGTGGCTTGGAAGGAGCCCTGGACCTCTCCACCATTCCCGCGGAGTACCAGGACCTCTGGGAGGTGTTCAGCAAGGCTCGGGCCACGTCACTTCCGCCGCACCGACCCTATGACTGCCGGATTGACCTTCTCCCTAGCATCACGCCTGTACTCTCTCTGTACTCTCTTTCGGGACCGGAGACCAAGGCTATGGATACCTACATTGGGGACTCCCTAGCTGCTGGATTTATCCGTCGCTCTTCCTCTCGAGGGGGCCACTGTGTTTTCCAAGCTGGATCGATGGAACGCCTACCACCTGGTGCGGATATGAGAGAGGGACGTGTGGAAGACCGCCTTCAACATGGCCAGTGGCCACTATGAGTATCTGGTCATGCCCTTTGGCCTCACCAACGGCCCTGCTGTGTTCCAGGCTCTGGTGAATTATGTTCTCCGTGTCATGTTGAACCGGTTCGTCTTCATCTACATTGATGACATCCTCGTCTTCTCCCACTCCCTTTAAGAACATGTGCTCCACGTCCGGCAGGACCTTCAATTCCTTCTGGAGAATCAGCTGTGTGTGAAGTTGGAGAAGTGCGAGTTCCATCGCTCCACCATCCCCTTTCTGGGTTACATCATCTCTGCTGGGAGTGTCCAGATGGATCCCGGGAAGGTGAGATCCGTGATGGATTGGCCTCAGCCTACGTCCAGGGTGTGGCTGCAACGTTTCCTGGAGTTCGCCAATTTCTATTGCAGCTTTATCCGAGGTTACAGCACACTGGCTTCCCCCCTGTCAGCACTCACCTCGCCCAAGGTTCTGTTCAGGTGGTCCCCAGCTGCTGACCGGGCGTCCCGGGGACCTCAAACATTGCTTCACCACAGCTCCCATCCTGGTTCATCTGGACCCATCTCGTCAGTTCGTGATGGAGGCTGATGCTTCGGATGTCGGAGTGGGGGCTGTCCTGTCTCAGCATTCTGCCCTTGACCTCAAGCTACATCCCTGTGCCTTCTTCTCCCATCGCCTCAACGCCATGGAAAGGAACTACGATGTGGGGGATCGGGAGCTTCTCGCGGTGAAGATGGCGTTGGAGAAATGGAGGCACTGGCTGGGGGGGGCGGAACATCCATTCATTGTGTGGACTGACCACAAGAACTTGGAGTATCTCCGCACTGCCATGCACCTCAACTCCAGGCAAGCCAGATGGGCCCTGCTGTTCACATGGTTCAACTTCTCCCTCTCGTACCGGCCGGGATCCAAGAATGTCAAGCAGGATGTACTGTCCCAACGCTATAACACCACGACTACTACTCCGGAACCCGAGACCATTCTTCCCACCTCATGTCATGGCGACAGCACTCAACTGGGGAATAGGGAAGCAGGTCCGTGAGGCGCAGCGTTCCCAGTAAACCCCAGCGGGGGGGGTCTGCTAACCAGATGTTCGTTTCTGACACTGTCCGCTCCAAGGTCCTGGAGTGGGCCCACTCCTCCAGGCTGGTCTGCCACCCGGGCACCCGTCGGACCCTGGCCTTTGTGCGACAGCGCTTTTGGTGGACTACCATGGTCCCTGATGTGTCCGCATTCGTCGCCGCTTGCACAGTTCGTGCACAGAACAAGACTCCTCTGCAACTGGTCTCCTCCAACCTCTGCCTGTCCCCCACCCTCCCTGGTCTCACATCTCCCTGGACTTGTCATGGGTCTTCCCCGTCTGATGGAAACACCGCCATCCTGACCGTGGTTCCAGGTATAGGCGACAAGTGGATTGCCACCGGACTCCTGCTCCACGCTATCGGCTCGGGCAGAGGGTATGGCTCTCCACCCGGGACCATTTACCGAAAGCTAACTCTGCAAGTAGCACTGCTGGGTGACTTGAAAAGCCATAGTCAATAGATCAATTATATAATAATACTCTTAGTAAAAAAAAATAATAATAATAATTTACAATCTGTAGAAACTATGAGAATACCAATGTTAAAACTTTTGTGAAACATCACAGCACAGTTGAAAAATATATGGCAAGTAGAAATCAAAACTGGATGGTTTTCAGAGATTGATTGGAGGGGTTGAGGGTAGCTGAAGGGTAAAAATAACAGACAACTAATGTAACACGTACCATGTCCGTAAAATGTATTTATATGTAGAAACTGGAAGAAGAAGGCTAAGTATTGTTGTCCATTCGTTTACTCTAATTAGGGGAGAGGTGGTAGGGTTAAGGGAAAATAATAAAGATTATTTTAAATAAAAATATTAAAAAAATGTGTATGGGAGATAGGAAATGATGCAGACAATTACATAGATATAACCCACAAGATATCTGCAATATTTAAGCTGATCTACCACCAAAACCTAAAAACCTAAAAAAACATTCAGTGACCACTCATGCCCTGTGGAAGAGGATTTACTTGGGCGGACAGTGCCACACATTGTTTAGGTGTCTCAGGCTATCTAAAGGGTCACATGTCAAGAGCACAGTAGCTCACAGTCACAAGACTGTTATCTAATGTAGGCATAAAGATCCTATTAAGTTACTAAATGGGCTATGTCATAATCCTTCAAAGTTCTGAATGAGGCCAAATGGCAGCCGTCTTGGTCAGGAAAAAATCGCAAACCTGTCTAATTGGAATGAATGGCAGTAGAGGCTTAGGTGATGCAATTCCAGCTTTTACCTTGCAGGAAAAGAAAAAAAGGCATGTGATATATCAGAAATTGTATAATAGAAGTACTGTCTCCCCAAAATATTGTTGTATAATTATAAATACAGTTTATACAGGTTTTATACAAGTTTTCTGTATAAATAACCGTTAAGATATTCTATATGTAAACAGATAATAAAAGTTTCTGATTTTATTTTCCTGGAAAGTAGTGAGTGCTATTATATATATACAATACCGGTACTTATAGCATTTACAACTTGTCCTATCATCAATGGGATTTGAAACATCAATTTCGATGTTGTCGCAAAAGTCAAATTTAAGCTGGCGAGGGCCCAAAAAGGTGTTGTTTTTTTTTACACTGAAACATGCAAAAAATCTCTGCTCTGGGGAAATGGAGGTTTTAACTAATTAAAAAACTAAGAATACATCTACATGATCAGTCTCTGTGTGTGAAATAAAAAGTGGTTAATGTGAACCTAACGGCAATCCAATGTTATTTGTTGTCTAGACTTTACAGCAAATGACACTTAACTCTTGAGAAAAAAACAATGAACTAATATTGCAGTTAGCCATGACAGCCTTTATTATAGAACGCTTGTGACCACACACATCTAAATATTGCACTTGGGAAAAAAACATCTTAAAGTAGAAATGGAGTGAAACAAACAGGCATTCTATTCTTGCTCTTTTATAGTGGCCAATAGTAGACATCGATGAGATGCACAAGGCTATGTGTGCAAAAATAACGTTCACTGAGTAAATATTTATATAATTCCCCCTCACTCACACACGTGTTACTGTCAAATTCAACACAACAAAAACAACATTTTGGCTACACTGCACATTATTACATTGGACACTTTCTGCCTGTGGACATCTGTTCTACAATGTGCCAGCAGAACATGATACCCTTTGTTGGCATAATTGATCTCTTTCAGGCAGAGCACACCTGGCATTCCCCTTTTTATCCACTGTATTGAAAAAGTGAGAAAGAGGAAAGTGTGTGGTGTTCCTTTTAACTCTATAGTGGCATCCAGCTTAAGCCAAAGCCAGGCCCAGCTCCAGCTTCACTTGATCCCTGAATCCACTTGTTTAACAAGCAACGCCTCATTTTCACCTAATTCTCTCATTCTGAAAATTAACCATATATGGTACTGTGAAGGGAAAACATTAGTTCACAAATAGTAGTTAGTTCGTTAGCTAGTTAACTTATTAACATTTCACACAGATTGCCAGGGTTCAGTAAGCAACTAACGCGTTATAACTTGAGGAACGGCAAGGAGTCGTATTCCAGTTAATACTATAGAGAATTGGTTAAGTTACTAACGTTAGCTCATCTGATGTTGTAACGTTAGCTATCTGACTTCATTAGCCAGCTCATTTTCACACCATAAACTTAATTATTTGATCAGTTAAGTTGGCGAATGTTGCTCAACATTTCTCTGGCTAGCTAACGAAGAATTCAATCCAGCTAGTAAGATTTGCGACCAAGCTTTAACTTCCTGACTGATGTCTTGAGATGTTGCTTCAATATAGCTGCATAATTTTCCTTCCTCATGAAGCCATCTATTTTGTGAGGTGCACCAGTCCCTCCTGCAACAAAACACCCCCACAACATGATGCTGCCACCCCCGTGCTTCACGGTTGGGTTGGTGTTCTTTGGCTTGCAAGCCTCCCCATTTTTCCTCCAAACATAACGATGGTCATTATGGCCAAACAGTTATTTTTTTGTTCCATCAGACCAGAGGATATTTCTCCAAAAACAATGATCTTTGTCCCCATGTGCAGTTGCAAACCGTGGTCTGCCTTTTTTATGGCGGTTTTGGAGCAGGTTATGTTGATATAGGACTCATTTTACTGTGGATATAGATAATTTTGTACCTGTTTCCTCCAGCATCTTTTTGCACCAAAGTACGTTCATCTCCAGGAGACAGAACGCATCTCCTTCCTGAGCGGTATGACGGGTGCATGGTCCCATGGTGTTTATACTTGTGTACTATTGTTTGTACAGATGAACGTGGTACCTTCAGGCGTTTGGAAATTGCTTCCAAGGATGAACCAGACTTGTGGAGGTCTACACATTTTTTTCTGAGGTCTTGGCTGATTTCTTTGTATTTTCCCATGATGTCAAGTAAAGAGGCACTGAGTGTGAAGGTAGGCCTTGAAATACATCCACAGGTACACCTCCAATTGACTCAAATGTTGTCAATTAGGCTATCAGAAGCTTCTAAAGCCATGACATAATTTTGGGGAATTTTCCAAGATGTTTAAAAGCACAGTCAACTTAGTGTATGTCAACTTCTGACCCACTAGAATTGTGATACAGTGAATTATAAGTTAAATAATCTGTCTGTAAACAATTGTTGGAAAAATGACTTGTGTCATGCACAAAGTAGATGCCAAAACTATAGTTTGTTAACAAGAAATGTGTGGAGTGGTTGAAAAATGAGTTTTAATGACTCCAACCTAAGTGTATGTAAACTTCCGACTTCAACTGTCGGTCACCTATTTTGGATTCAAAATGGCGAATTTCTCTGAAAAGTTTGCGTCCTTGTTTTAAGGTTAGGGTTAAGTTTAGACTAACTCCGAAATCTTCATGTTAGGCATGAACTCCGAATGGTTAAGTTTTAGGATAGGTTTAAAACAAGCATCTCAAAAACAACTTTCTATTGCTGGATTCAAACTTGCAACCTTTGGAATCAGCGGCAGATGCTTACACCCATCCACCATCCCATTCCACTAACAGCACTCACTGTTGTCCTAAGTGGCCAGTTTCCACATCATCTCCCGATGTCCTCAGACATGAATGGATGTCGAATACTGACTTGTATCACGGGTGACCTGGATGGGATTGACTGCATTGTTTGAATGGAATGTTGGCATATTGGCAGTTAATTCTGGCTAGTTAGCTTACACACATACAGTGCAGATACATTTTTCACATTCATTGATTTACACAATATCTTATCACAGCTCTGACAAACCATTGACCAACTCTCTGACCAACATGGCTGACCTTGGGACCATCATAAGAAGTTTCATGGCCATTCTAGTATTCTAATTCCTAATTCGATGATGTAGCCAACTAGCTGTGATACTAGAGAACCATTTAGTCTATATTCTTTCTAGTCATCTTTCACATGCCTCACACAGACAGGCCACATAACCATCTCCCCGATTAATAGATGTCAGTGTCGGTCATGTTACTATGGAAACAATGATACAGAGGAAATTACACAGGAATTCTTTGATAAGCCTTAACAGCGGACATGAGTGAGACATCATTCCCTATGTATTTTTATTTGTGTATTTTTCCCCAACCAGGAGTATTGAAGTCATGCTTTATTTCCCATAATAATTGGAGCTAAAAACCCATATATTCACATAGTGCTTTTTTACAAATCCAGTCCAAAGAATTTTTTTTATCCGTATACAAACTGTTCATATTTGTAAGTACAATGTTATTGCACTGTAACATACAAAATACAGTGATTTTATTGCAACTTGCTGTAAACAAGTCGACTCAACGGTGAACCATAAAGAAAAACTATTGGTAATAAAGCTCCGAGCGTGCAGGCATGCGTACCAGTGTGTGTGTGTGTGTGTGTGTGTGTGTGTGTGTGTGTGTGTGTGTGTGTGTGTGTGTGTGTGTGTGTGTGTGTGTGTGTGTGTGTGTGTGTGTGTGTGTGTGTGTACATGTCTGTCTGGTGTGTGCATGTTTGTATATGTATGTGTGTTTTGTGGGACTCCCCTGTGGTGTTCCCAATATCAGTATTCCTATATGTGTTTGAAGCCACGTAGCATACCCAGGAACATGACAGTAAACATGGCAGAGGCTCTCCCTCAGTGGAGCAGCCATGCACATCACCCCTCAGAAGTGTGTGTGACGGCTGTACAAACCAAACCTACTGGGGTACTCTGTCTCCCCAGAGACCCTCCTTGACTACACCGCCACGCTGGCTGCATGTTGTTCAATGCAAAACTGTTCCAAATCACTCCACTGCCCTCAGCCCCAGGAAACAAAAGAACACCCCAAAGCAACAAAAAAAAAGACAACAAAAGAAAAACTAAATATGGATTCAACTGGAATTGAGAGAAGGAGCCAGTTAAGTGAATCCGTGGCCCACCACCAGTAGGTAGGTATATGACATGATCACCCCTCTGTCTTCATTTTATCACTCCGTTTAATCCTTGGAAAATCACTGGTGTATGTTTGCTGCATGCCCCCCTAGGGAAATTAAGAGGCACACTATGAATCTCTGGGGGATTCTTCCAAGAATGAGGAAGAAAAGGCAGGCAGCATGAAATAAGAGTGTAGGTGTGAGGAGTTACTGGCCTGGCAAAGGGCTTGCCAACACTTCAAAATAAAACAGGTGTCGAACAAGACAGCAAAAAACAGATCCATTTACACATGCCAGTGAGAACAGTATGATAATGTCTATAGCCACATACACAATGTATGATGTGATGTGAGGTGGCACGGTGCATGGTGTCATGACTAATTAAAAAAAATGACATGTTGACATGTTGTTTGAGCTTTAGCAAGGTGCATTTAAAAGGCAGAAGGATACAGTGATGCTCTCAAAATGTGGCCTACATCACGTAATATCATCAATGTTGTCTTCAAAAGAAAGAAAGAAAGCAAGAAAGGAAGTGTAAGCCACGAGGTTGCTTGGGTGTAGGCTGTGGGCTCCGCCCTGGTCACTCACTAGCCACACCCATAGTCCCTTCTTGGAGTGAGTGAAATAGGAAGTGGGGTTGTCACATAGAGATATATACAGTGAAGGAAAAAAGTATTTGATCCCCTGCTGATTTTGTACGTTTTCCCACTGACAAAGACATTATCAGTCTATAATTTTAATGGTAGGTTTATTTGAACAGTGAGAAATAGAATTATAACAAAACAATCCAGAAAAACACATGTCAAAAATGTTATAAATTGATTTGCATTTTAATGAGGGAAATAAGTATTTGACCCCCTCTCAATCAGAAAGATTTCTGGCTCCCAGGTGTCTTTTATACAGGTAACGAGCTGAGATTAGGAGTACACTCTTAAAGGGAGTGCTCCTAATTTCATCTTGTTACCTGTATAAAAGACACCTGTCCACAGAAGCAATCAATCAATCAGATTCCAAACTCACCACCACGGCCAAGACCAAAGAGCTCTCCAAGGATGTCAGGGACAAGATTGTAGACCTACACAAGACTGGAATGGGCTACAAGACCATCGCCAAGCAGCTTGGTGAGAAGGTGACAACAGTTGGTGCGATTATTTGCAAATGGAAGAAACACAAAAGAACTGTCAATCTCCCTCGGCCTGGGGCTCCATGCAAGATCTCACCTCGTGGAGTTGCAATGATCATGAGAACAGTCAGCCCAGAACTACACGGGAGGATCTTGTCAATGATCTCAAGGCAGCTGGGACCATAGTCACAAAGAAAACAATTGGTAACACACTACGCCGTGAAGGACTGAAATCCTGCAGCGCCCGCAAGGTCCCTCTGCTCAAGAAAGCACATATACATGCCCGTCTGAAGTTTGCCAATGAACATCTGAATGATTCAGAGGACAACTGGGTGAAAGTGTTGTGGTCAGATGAGACCAAAATGGAGCTCTTTGGCATCAACTCAACTCGCCGTGTTTGGAGGAGCAGGAATGCTGCCTATGACCCCAAGAACACCATCCCCACCGTCAAACATGGAGGTGGAAACATTATGCTTTGGGGGTGTTTTTCTGCTAAGGGGACAGGACAACTTCACCGCATCAAAGGGATGATGGACGGGGCCATGTACCGTCAAATCTTGGGTGAGAACCTCCTTCCCTCAGCCAGGGCATTGAAAATGAGTCGTGGATGGGTATTCCAGCATGACAATAACCCAAAACACACGGCCAAGGCAACAAAGGAGTGGCTCAAGAAGAAGGACATAAAGGTCCTGGAGTGGCCTAGCCAGTCTCCAGACCTTAATCCCATAGAAAATCTGTGGAGGGAGCTGAAGGTTCGAGTTGCCAAACGTCAACCTCGAAACCTTAATGACTTGAAGAAGATCTGCAAAGAGGAGTGGGACAAAATCCCTCCTGAGATGTGTGCAAACCTGGTGGCCAACTACAAGAAACGTCTGACCTCTGTGATTGCCAACAAGGGTTTTGCCACCAAGTACTAAGTCATGTTTTGCAGAGGGGTCAAATACTTATTTCCTTCATTAAAATGCAAATCAATTTATAACATTTTTCACGTGTTTTTCTGTATTTTTTTGTTGTTATTCTGTCTCTCACTGTTCAAATAAACCTACCATTAAAATTATAGACTGATAATTTCTTTGTCAGTGGGCAAATGTACAAAATCAGCAGGGGATCAAATACTTTTTTCCCTCACTGTAGATATTGCAATGTTGTATCAGTCCCATTATGGCGTCATTGAGACTATCTCCATTTAGAAGTAGTACATTTTCTTCTTTTATTACTTCTATGAGTTTGTAAACAAACTGTGCATACTGCCACCCGGAGTGTGTTGTTTGAATAGGTAAAAAGCCAAGGTTGGCGATTTATTGCCACCTGCAGTTATAGACTGTTGGCTCACAAGTCAAATTAATTGTCGGATCCCTCATGATAGCCTGCATGGAATTCTGTGATCCTTCTTCAACCCATAGGAAGTCCCACCCTGTTGACATCTTCAAAGTCCTCAATGGTGCGGCCCATGCTAAAATTAGGGTTTTGGGCTCTAGAGTCCTCTATACATCTGTATCGTTTGACAGTAATATCATGTTCACACCAAGACTAAAACCCGCCAACTTTAGCATGCCGAAAACCTTTTGCAGACTTTTCTTTACATCCGAAAGGTATTGCTGTTAACAAAGCCTGTACTTTTATTTCTTCCAACCAAGTTAGTCATGATTGCAGTAATGTTTAAAAGTCCAGACAACGCCTCAGTATTGGCACGCATTAAATCATGAACAATTCATTGTTGTATCAAACTTGTCCTTGTCAATCACAAAACCTTACAGAAATGCTTTTAATGCATTTAGCCTGGGGGAATGCACACAGCCATTTGATCTTGTGTACTGACTTTGACAGGTAAATATTTGAAGCTAATAAAGCTAATAAAGCTAATAAATAATAGGCTAATATTAATCAGTTTCTAACTTGAACTACAGTATTAGGCCTAATAATTAGTCAACGAACACTGGGTTAATATGAATGAGCTTCTTCAGCTAGGTTACACATACAGCACATTCGGAAAGTATTCAGACCTCATTACTTTTTTTATATTTTGTTACGTTACAGCCTTATTCTAAAATTAAGTCAATAAATAAAAAGATCTCAGCAATCTACACACAATACCCCATAATGACAAAGCAAAAACAGGTTTTAGAAATGTTAGATATTCAGACCCTTTGCTATGAGACTCGAAATTGAGCTCAGGTGGATCCTTTTCCATTGATCATCCTTGAGATGTTTCTACAACTTGATTGGAGTCCACCTGTGGTAAGTTCAATTTATTGGACATGACATGACATGGGCTCCATCATTCTTAAATGGAAGAAGTTTGGAACCAAATGGAAGAAGTTTGGCCGCTCGGCCAAACTGAGCAATAGGGGGAGAAGGGCCTTGGTCAGGGAGGTGAACAAGAACCCGATGGTCAGTCTGACAGAGCTTTAGAGTTCCTCTGTGAAGATGGGAGAACCTTCCAGAAGGACAACCGTTCTCTGCAGCACCCCACAAATGAGGCCTTTATGGTAGAGTGGCAAGAGTGGCAAGACAGAAGCCACTATTCAGTAAAAGGAACATGACAGCCCGCTTGGAGTTTACCAAAAGGCACCTAAAGACTCTCAGACTACGATTCTCTGGACTGATGAAACCAAGATTGAAATCTTTGGCCTGAATGCCAAGTGTCACTTCTGAAGGAAACCTGGCACCATCCCTACAGTGAAGCATGATGGTGGCAGCATTATGCTGTGGGGAGGTTTTTCAACGACAGGGACTGGGAGACTAGTCAGGATCGAGGCAAAGATTACCAGAGCAAAGTACAGAGAGATCCTTGATGACATCCTGCTCCAGAGTGCTCAGGACCTCAGACTGGGGCGAAGGTTCACCTTCCAAGAGGAAAACGACCCTAAGCACACAGCCAAGACAACGCAGGAGTGGCTTCGGGACAAGTCTCTGAATGTCCTTGAGTGGCCCAGCCATAGCCTGGACCTGAACCCGATCGAACATCTCTGGAGAGACCTGAAAATAGCTGTGCAGCAATGCTCCCCATCCAACCTGGCAGAGCTTGAGAGGATCTGCAGAGAAGAATGGAAGAAACTCCCCAAATACAGGTGTGCCAAGCTTGTAGCGTCATACCCAAGAAGAGTTCAAGGCTGTAATCGCTTCCAAAGGTGCTCCAACAAAGTACTGAGTAAAGGGTCAGATTACTTATGTAAATGTGATATTTCAGTTGTTTTTTTAATTTGCACATATTTGCACACATTTTTTAAATCCTGGTTTTGCTTTGTCATTATGGGGTATTGTGTCTAGATGATGAGGGGAAAAAAACAATTTAATAAATTTTAGAAGAAGGCTGTAACCTGGAAAATCTCGAGGGGTCTGAATACTTTCCATAGCCCTTCTTTTCCAGATGAGCCCATGCACAATTACACAAGCCGCTCCACTATTCCTCTTACCTGGAGTGGCGACAAGCTATAGGCTACAATATATTGTTGGACATTTATGGTGAGCATATGTTGCTATAAATTGTCCTATCTAGATAACTGCTGCTACTATTAAAAAAGCAGTTGGCGAGGACATTTGCTAGCAAGTAGTCAATGTGCATGATATCTAACACAACGGAGTGAGGGTCGGAAAACAAGATGTGGATCAAAAAAGTTACTTGTTTCAAATCATCCTACAGAGGTTCATCCAGGTTTTACATTTCTTTACACAATCGGAAAGAGAAGATTCCAAGGTCTCTAATTCACATACAAGCACCTACAAACTCAAAAAAATGTGGACATAAGCTCTGTTACGTAAGCTCTGTTTTGTTATATGATAGCTATACCACATGTCCCTGTGACACTCAAGTTGTGTGGGAAAAATATAATGTATTTCTTTCAGTTATATTCCATTGTATTCTTAATATAAAATATGTGTGTTGACTGTAATCTGGGCAGGGGAATGTAAGTGTGTCTTGTCTGTTTAATAAACAAAATAACCAAATTGTGGCTGAAAGGCTGAAAGCTATGAGTCCTACTTATACAATTGGTTTTTCTTCAATCTCTGGACTATTTAAAATATATACATATATATTTAACAGTATAACAAACAACTGAACTGGTAAAGTCAATCCTTTTTCAATTTATCATGGTGGATTAATATGATTTTTTGTGCATTCCATATTGGATATTGGACTTAACATAATTGACTTTCATTGGATGACATTGTTGCTAACTAGTACAGAGACTTGATTTTGCATTTCAATTTGTACTTTTGAGACTGAGCCAATACCGATTTGAGTTGATTTTGGGGAATTTTGATTTGGTTCTGTTTGCAAGCTGATTTATTTGTGAATACATATCATTCTTTACATAACGTTTTGCCCTTCCTTGTATTTCTTTTAGCGGCATTGGGTTTCGTGCTAACTGACAGTTGTGAAAGAAAGAAAAGAGAGAAAGGTTGGGGACATGGAACTGGGGAGGGGGGTGAAGGGAGGAAGATGACAGTAGAGAACAGATGAGATGGGTCTGCTCTGCAGCGTGTTGGTTAGGAGTTATAGTAGGTGGGATGTGGAGGAAGGAGGGGGGAATCTAGGCCACTGTCCAGACTCCGAGCACCAAAGGCCCTGGGTCCCTGGGCACCCCGTGTCAGCCCTCTGACAGGAGAGATGGGACTGTGTAACACTGACTTTTTTATCCACACATATTCTCTCCTCTTCAGTCTCTTCTGAAGAATACCCTCTTCCGCACACCAGTCAGAGTTTGAGAGAAATGCAGTAGTTATTATAAGGAGGGCATATGACATGGGACCCTGTGCTCCTCTTGCACTCTAGCTTTTGAAAGCAGCTCCCCTATGCACATCTCTCCATAGTCTGGGAGACTTCCTTCCTTTCTGCTTCGTACATTGCTGGAGTTGTGTTCTCAATAGATTGTTAAAGGCAAGCTGTTGAACCACATGCTTACACTCTCCTGAAACAGTCATTGACAGCTGTCTTGATAGAAATCAACCACCTTGTATTAAAGATCACAATACCTATAGAGACCAATGACTTTGATTAAAACTGTTTAGATTAGAACACCATCCTGCATATTCAATAATTTCTTCATTATTTTGTATGCAGCTTCCACCGCATAAGATCTCAAATACGTTTCCCAGACCCCATAGACTAGTAGGTTTAAGATAGGGCCTTATCAAGTACTATCAAATCAAATGTTTATTGGTCATGGACACAGTTTTGCAGATGTTATTGCAGGTGCAGCAAAATGTTTATCTTTCAAAAGTGGCGTAATACCTAGCAACAAAAAAAATACACACATTCAACTCAATATTAGGAAGGTGTTCTTAATGTTTGTACACTCAGTGTATATGTATGGCAAGTCTAAATAAGTTCAGGAGTAAAACTGGGCTTAACAAGTGTTGTGTCTGGACATCATTAAATCTGAAGACTGTTATTTTATCAAATCAATTCTCTATGTGTAATTGTTATTACGTGATTAAACTAAACATGTAAACTTTAATTAACTAGGAAGTTGGGACACCACAGGAAAATGTTTATAGAGTATCTATTTCCCGAATCGACTCTTCAGATATTTTCATATCTTATCAAAACAGTCGCTTATTAATTAATTAATTATTATTACCTCATCAGTTCTCATTACTGAACGTCGCAAACCCTTGGATATCTTCACAAACCCTAGCCTAAATGATGAGTCAGCGATATACAAATTGGCTTAATTATTTATTTACTAACTAACTACATAATCACAGAAACACATAACAAACAAACAGTAGATATTTGGGTTACTACATGATACAAAGACAAATTCCCTAGCGGACGAAGCCGATATAACGGCTTGGAAGACAAAGGAAAGGGGTGGAGACTGAGAAAGAGCTGGAAATACTAAATGGATTCACTTCACACAGTTGATAGTTATATTAATTGAAATGCTAGTCCTTTGCACATGAACGGCCACTCATTCGAGAATAATTGCAATGTATATATTTACGCCCGTATGTTATTGTGGTCTTCTCTTTTGGAATCGCCAATCCTTCTGCTGGAGAGTAAGTTCATCAGAGAGTCTCTGGTTAACTTCCCCAGAAGTCACAATGTCCTTCGCGGTTGTAGCTTTCTCCGCGGCTCTGGATAGTGTCTGTTGTAATGGGTACGTCAGGCGTACAGATTGTTGTTGCATAGATAGATGCTTCCGCGGTCGTCGGTATTCTCATTCTAGACTTGCGTAATTTCCAGCTGCAAACTAGTAATTATACGTCTAGGATTTGTTCTTATTCTGTAGTGATAGATAGTCTCAGAGTTTAACCATTTCCAGCCGGGGAGACAAAACTACAGCTGTATGTCCTTCATGAGATCACCAAATGAAACACACTCGTCATGACTGTCCCTTAAGTGTCCATGGACCACTCCCACATTCTCAAAAATAGAAATATTGTTTAATTATTCAAACTTTTAATGTCCAAGTGTCTCTGTGTTCCACAGTTTACAAACTCTTTCTCAAACACTACAGAGCATAGGGGCAGCGTATTTTATCCACTGTAACCTGATCCTTCAGATTGTCACAGGAGAGTTATGACAGTCCCCTCTGGTGGATTCAACTTGGATGGATTCTGCAAGTTGCAAACCAACATAAAATAACTACCACGTGATGTCCTGGTTGTGGATCATCGTTGCAGTCCCCCTCTGGTGGTTGACCTTGGTAGACTTTCTGAAAGCAGAGCAGTCCACCACAAGATTGGGCAGTGGATGTCCGGTTGGTGATCACCGTTGTGGACCCGACATCTGGTCGTCCAGACTGGAAGATCTGGGCAGTAACTTAGGCAGATGTTAACAACGAACATACACACACACAAAATATATAATTACATTTCTTCTCAAATGAACGGCGTGGTGGCACTACTGTAAGTAATGGTTGTATGGGGACTTTGTTTATGGCTCTATCACTTCTTAAGTGTCAAAGGAAATGAAATTAAAAGGAATTTAATTTAAGGCATAAACAAAAGATATACAAAATATAGTTATCACACCTTAATCATCTAATTGTACTGTATTCTACATACGTTCAAGGTCTTGGCAAAATGACCCTATCATGGCATTGTCTAATGTCATATCTAGGGTGTTCCTAATTTGCAGTGTGTTGCTTAGGGCACTATCCTAAGTTTATAATTACATGATAAGTCTACAGGTGTAAGGCACCAGCTTCGGGCAGTCTACAGGAATGACCTATGGACATCTATGGAGAAACTGATGAGTACTGTAGCTGTAGAGTCAAAGGCCTCAGAGTCGACTTTACTAAGGCTTGTATTTTGTTCGGACCCTTAAGTCCGAATAAAGTACCACTTGAAAATGTTTATAGTGTCTCTATTTCCAGAATCGACTCTTCTCTACCTCATCAGTTCTCATTACTGAATATCGCAAACCCTTGGATATCTGCACAAACCCTAGCCTAAATGATGAATCAGCGATATACAAATTGGCTTAATTATTTATTTACTAACTAACTAAATAATCACAGAAATACATAACAAACAATCAAACAGTAGATATTTGGGATACTACATGATACAAAGAAAAAGTCCCTAGTGGACGAAGCCGATATAAAATCAAAAATATATTTTGATTTGCTTAACACTTTTTTAATTACTACGATTATGATTCCATAAGTGTTATTTCATAGTTTTGATGTCTTCAATATTATTATACAATGTAGAAAATAAAACAAATAAAGAAAAACCCTTGAATGAGTAGGTGTGTCCAAACGTTTGACTGGTACTGTATATAGGATGGGCCATGACTAGAATACAGCATATACAAATGAAGTGGGTAAAACAGTATGTAAACACTATGTGTGGAGAAAAAAGGCACAGCACACCAACATCAAAACCTCATCCCAACTGGAAACTATGGTGGAGGGAGCATCATGGTTTGGGGCTGCTTTGCTGCCTCAGGGCCTGGACAGCTTGCTATCAACGACAAAAAAATGAATTCCCAAGTTTATGAAGGCATTTTGCAGGAGAATATAAGGCTATCTGTCCGCCAATTGAAGCTCAACCGAAGTCAGATGATGCAACAGGACAACAACCCAAAAGACAGGAGTAAATCAACAACCGAATGGCTTGAACAGAAGAAAATATGCCTTCTGGAGTGGCCCAGTCAGAGTCCTGACCTCAACCCAATTGATATGCTGTGGCATGACCTCAAGAGAGCGGTTCACAACAGATATCCCAAGAATAGTGTGGAACTGAAACAGTTTTGTAAAGAGGAATGGTATAAAATTCCTTCTGACCATTGTGCAGGTCTGATACGCAACTACAGAAAACGTTTGGTTGAAGTTATTGCTGCCAAAGGAGGGTCAATCTGTTATTAAATCCAAGGATTCACACACTTTTTCCAACCTGCACTGTGAATGTTTACACACTGTGTTCGAAAAAGACATGAACAATTATAATTGTTTGTGTGTTACTAGTTTAAGCAGACTGCGTTTGTCTATTGTTGTGACTTAGATGAAGATCAGATAACATTTCACGACCAATTTACGCAGAAATCGGTGTGAGAGCACACTGCAGAATGATCGTACCCGTGTGCTTGTATGCGTCAAAGGATTTTAAAGTCTAATAAAGAAGACTGGAATACATCCCCATTATGTTTATCTCCACATTTAACAGTATTTGAAGAATATATTTTATAATCATACATGTATATATATACAAACAATCTGCACATGTGGGGTTTAAACCTGCAATGTCCAGTTCCCAAGACAGGTCTGTTATCCTCTGTGCCAGCAGGGACACTCTCTTAATCCTTCACTTTCCTTATATAGCCATGGCAGTATGGTCAATCAGGAATTCCATGCTTCCTTTTTAGCCTTCTTAGACATTATTACCCAGGAAAGAGTGAGCTAACACAAGCGGTCATATTTGGCTAACTCTCGGCTGACAGAAACTATAATATGAATTAGCTAATAGCAATGACTATTTAAGATTCATCACGAGTGAGCTCACCAGTGATTAAAATAATTGAGGAAAACACTTTCTAGAAGTAATCCGATGGTGGGTAGTTTGTGCACGCTGCCATGTTCTGATTTTCCGCGTAACCAAATATAAGATGAGGTGACAATATTAGTTAGGTCTGCATGTTGAAGGGGGAGTGTCGTCTACCATCCTTCGCTTCCCATCATTCACTTCCAGAAGTTTACTCGAAAGAAGAGTTAAACATCCCTTCACCTCATTTTGTTATAACATCTTTGGTCTGACAGAGGTTTACGTAACACCCAGAATACATTGAATGATGTCAACAAACATGGTTCCACACATAGCTGTCAATTAGCTTAGCATTAGATCATCATAATCAGTACAACCTTCAAAAAAGTATTTTACGCACACCATAACAATCTTTGCAAGAATCGGAATGCATTATTTGTAACCATTACTTGAAAACGTGAATAAAACAATGAATAAAACAGCAATGTCTGAGGACCTGGTGGGTGACATAGTGAAGGAGACTATAATAACAAAATGGGAGCAGTGGTTAAGGAAGACATTACTAACAACATGGTTACATGTGCTCAGAAAACCATTAAGTGTTATCAGAATATGTTTTTCCATCTGATCAACACTGCTGTCCTCAATGGCCATATAGTTCACAGCCAGCTAACAAGTGAGACGATTACTGAACCAGGTTTTTTGCAATTGGACATAGAGTTTACATGCAAGTCACATACACACTCACCTCCCCATCATCCTCAATTTATGTTATTTTTAGTTTAGCAGATGCTTTTATCCAGAGTGACTTACAATAGAGAGAGCATCTATTTTTGTACTTTTTCCTTGGGGGAATTGAACCCACAATCGTATCATTGCAAGCACCATGTGCTACCATCTGAGCCTCACTGAATCCCCATCCTCCCTCTTCCCTCTCCCCAATAGGTGAGGTGATTACCTACCAAAATTATAGAGAGAGCTGCATGAGAGAGCTGCTGGAGGAGCACCACACCCCTTGGCATCCATCCACCGGGGGCCGTCCTGCTGCAGACAATCCCCTGCTCAAACTGCTGCTCAAGGCAGCTGCACACGGAGGCACCGCAAAGTCTACTTGTCCAGCACCAGGAGAAGGAAGCAGAGAGGGTTGACAAAGTATATGTGTGTACATGGGGACACACCCCTGTGTGTTGCGCCATGCTTTAGGGAGTGCCATACGCTCAAGCACTATTAAGCACATCTTAACTGACTGACTGACTTGACAGGTGTCCTGCCATGATACTATGAGTTTAGGGGTGGGCGGTGTGAATGCACTTTTTGTTGTTCAACCACTACATGAATATTGAAATATGAGTTATTCACATTTATAATTAAATGACAGTTTTATCCTCTAGTAAAACTAGTTTTGTTTTTGTTGTTGCTTATGCCTACTTCAATAAAATAGACAACCATTACATTTAGGCCTATGTCTTTTCTTGCTGTTCTTTCCTCAAAAAAAAGTGTAAAGGAGTCTACGTTACAAACAGTATGTCGCTAGCATACAAAAGCTTGCCTCAATCTTCGGCAAGACAGATTTCCAGTTCCAGTTATGATTTTGGCAATTTATGTTCAATACTGTTTGTGTGTGTGTGGCTTCTGAAGGTACAGAATAAATCCAGGTAATTTAAAGGGTTCACATACTTTTCATTCCCACTGTAGGTATTTTTTCTAGTCGGATAGGGCAGTGTGCAGTGCAACGGCTATGGTGTCGTTCGTGGATCTGTTGGGGAGGTATGCAAATTCTAGTGGGGCTACGGTGTCAGGTAAGGTGGAGGTGATATGATCCTTAACAAGCCTCACAAAGCACTTCATGATGACAGAAGTGAGTCGTACGCGTGATAGTAATTTAGTTCAGTTATCTTCGCTTTCTTGGGTACAGGAACAATGCTGGACATCAAAAAACAAGTGGGGACAACAGACTGGGATATGGAGAGAATGAATATGTCCGTAAATACTCCAGCTGGTCTGCACATGGTCTGAGGACATGGCTTGGGATGTGGCTGGCTGGCTTTTCCGTTATAATCCTTGATTGTCTGGAGTCCCTGCCACATACGTCTCATGTCTGAATCATTGAATTGCAACTCCACTTTGTCCCTGTACTGTCGTTTTTCCTATTTGACTGCCTTATGGAGGTCGTAGCAGGTCTGTTTGTACACATCCATGTTCCCAGTCACCTCGCCAGGGTTAAATGCGATGGTTCACACAGTTTTGCGCGATTGCTGCAATCTTTCCACAATTTTTGGTTTGGATAGATTCTGATCATCACCGTGGGAACAACATCCTCTATGCACTTCCTGATGATCCTCGTCACCTAGTCAGTGTATACGTCGTTTCTATTCTCTGTGGCGGCCTGGAACATTTCCCAGTCAAAGAGTGATCAAAACCATCTTGAAGCATAGATTCCAATAGGTCAGACTCAGTGGTGTAAAGTAAAAATACTTAAAGTACTACTTAAGCAGTTTTTGGGGGTATTTGTACTTTACTATTCATATTTTTTACAACTTTTACTTTTACTTCACTACATTCCTAATTAAAATGATGTACTTTTCAATTAGCTTAGCATTAGATCATCATAATCAGTACAACCTTCAAAAAAGTGTACTTTTTAATCCATACATTTTCCCTGACACCCAAAGGTACTTGATACGTGTTCAATGCTTAGCAGGACAGGAAAATTGTCTTATCAAGAGAACATCACTGGTCATCTCTACTGCCTCTGATTTGACGGACTCACTAAACATATGCTTCGTTTGTAAATTATGTCTGAGAGTTGGAACGTGCCCCTGGCTTTCTGTAAATAAATAAACAACTAGAAAATGTGGCCGTCTGCTTTGCTTACTGTAAAGAATTTGAAATTATTTATACTTGTACTTTTACTTTTGTTACTTAAGTATATTTTAGCAATTACTTTTACTTTGATATTTGAGTATATTTAAAATACTTTTAGACTTCTACTCAAGTAGAATTTTACTGGGTGACTTTCACTTTTACTTGAGTCATTTTCTATAAAGTTATCTTTACTTTTACTCAAGTATGAC
Source organism: Brachymystax lenok tsinlingensis (assembly GCA_030435695.1). NCBI lineage: Eukaryota > Metazoa > Chordata > Actinopteri > Salmoniformes > Salmonidae > Brachymystax > Brachymystax lenok. Next base: position 16,223,677 of record CM059801.1, read on the forward strand.
AATTGGGTACTTTTTCCACCACAGATCATGACCAACAGTGAACTGCTGGTGCATTACCTAGGCAATTAAAGCCTTAGAAAGATAAAACCTTGAGACAAACTTTGAGTGAGTCCCTGGCCAGTCAAACCTCAGAGCAGATCTATAAACCAAACAGTGCTCCGGTGGGAACGATGCTTCTCTCTCTGGATGGATGTGTAATTACCTTGGGTTTGTTTGGGGAAAAAGGAGGAAAAACTGTTTCACTCCCTCCTGTTTTTCTTTAAACGCATGGTATGATGCTTGGTTTTAGATAGATGGCCGTCAATCTCGTTGATTTAACGTTTTGTTATTTTAATTCGAATATTGAATTGTAGTCTGTTGAATTATATTTATAGGGAAACTGGGTGCAGAGTTACAATTAAAAAAGCAAACTATGAGGAGGAAATGTATAGTGTTCATACAGTGAATTTGTAACATTATTAAGCCTGTCGATCTCAATATAAATTCTTGAAATGTATGATGTGTAACATGGTGGAACTGTTGCCGTTTTGGATTGCAGTCTCAGATGTTGACAATTGTAATCAATTGTAGGGTCAGAGTTATCTTCAGTATAAAAATGACTGTTTCTTATTGTTCCACAGATTCCATAAGCATGAGAAGGCTGGCATGCACAGGGAGGAAGGGAGAGCTGACAGGATCAGGACACCCCCTCAAAGACAGAAGCCACGATGAAATCAAGAAGGCAATCTGTGCACTCCAGACACAGTAAATCATTGGTCTAGACTTCTCTTCACTAATCAATATGATGACCAAGGTAGGCCAATATTTAACCAATGCTCACAACCAGGATACATTGCCCGTTACTGTAGAGCAACTAAGGTACCCAGATTGGCTCCTTTAAGCTAGCCAACACCTGAGACTGACAATGGTTGCCTTCAAAACTACAACATTTATAGGCTTATTCATATTTAGTATAATTACATAAGTTCTGCTTATTTAGCTTTTTGTAAAAAAAATTAAACTTTCTACAAGGTCTTATCCATTCATAATTTATTCCCTATTGATACAGACCAGTCGTTACTATGCACGCTGAACAAAACTAGGCCATCTATTTCCCAATTGAACATTCACCCATATATTTGAGAAATATGGAGAGATAATTAATTATTATTTAATGATGCTTATACAGACATTGCTGCTCCATACATGGAGCAATGGCACCACCTGTAGAAGATCAATATGGACTTATTCTCCCAGACCCAATTCCCTTCAGCGTTCAATCCGAACACCCTTCCCTCCTGCTCCTCAGCCCCTCACATTACTGTCCAAGGAACTTTTTCTAAAAATCTCTCTCTCTCTCTCTCTCTCTCTCTCTCTCTCTCTCTCTCTCTCTCTCTCTCTCTCTCTCTCTCTCTCTCTCTCTCTCTCTCTCTCTCTCTCTCTCTCTCTCTCTCTCTCTCTCTCTCTCTCTCTCTCTCTCTCTCTCTCTCTCTCACTGACATTTCATCCTAAATAGGCCTTGCCTCCATCCCACTGTCAGCTTGAACCTGCATAGGAGTGTGTGTGGTGGGGATAAGGATGGGGTGATGGAGGGGGGGTGTGTGGGGAGGGGAGATGAGGTGGTACTTCTCTGGGACACACTAATCAGCTTCAAACCGAGACCCAGTTATGCCGTCTCTCACTGGACAGGTGAGAAGAACCACTTGCTAGCTAGCTATACTGCCCCCCCGCTTCTCCTTAGTACAGGGTCAACCCAATCCCCATCCTTCTCTCATGGCCTGTTCCCTCATTCCCATGGTCCCCCACTCTCCCATCTCCCGGCTCCTGTCCCCAGTCCCCGTATGGGGGTGCTGAGAGCAAGGACGGCCAACAGCTGCTCCACCAAGGGACCGTCCCCAACGCAGACTCTAAGACCCCCGTGTGTGTTAACCTTTTCTTTTAATTAACACCGGCCCAACTTACCCCACCCTCCCCCTATCCCCCCGCACCACCCGAGTTCCAGAGAGAGGCTCTCTGGGCTTGTGCCACTGTCAGGGAAGTGGGGGAGATACTCCGCGGGGAGTCAGGGGGGTGAGGAGGTGGAGGGGGAGGATGAATAATGTACTCATGGCCTGGGAGAAGCGAGGTTGCCTCCTAATCCTTTCGAACCCTTTTTATCCACATACCTTAGAGCCACGGCAAACCACACAACACCAGTCATTCAGTTACAATGCTGCTGCCTCTTTTCAAAGGGAGATGTACGAATGTAATTGGACACAGTGGTGAAAAGACGTCTCTTCATCATTTATTACTGCTTGTGTACATAATTTCCTGCTTCCACCAGGTGATACTATTCATATCAGGGATTTCTAACTAGCCACAGCCCATTCTCTTGAAGATGAAACCTAGTAGGGTAAGCGGATTCCCAGAAAACCAGAACTGGTTCTGTGAAAGTTCCCAGAACATTCGTTAGGATGTGGCAAAAGTTCTCATAACACAAAAGCCATCCAGTCGTGCTGATGATTATAGATTTTTTTGTATAAAACATTTGCCTGATGTTGCAAGAACGTTCCTAGAACACATTTAATGTTATAATGTTTCATTAGGTTGTGGGAACAGTCTGGTGAGAATATTGTCAAGTTGTGTGGCTGATTCTAAATTCACCTGATTCTAAACACATTTCATCTGTTCTTTAAATGTTCCCAGAATGTTTCTTTAGGTTGTGGAAAAATTGTGGGTATATGACAAGGGCCCTGGTGGCACAGAGGGTTACTGACATGGCTGCAGATCTGAAGATTGCAGATTCAGTCCCACATACTCTTTAACCATGTTTATTACAAATTGTGAAATTGAGGCTCAGATATACTCTATTAAAAAAGAGGATGTATTTATTTTGTCCAGATGTATATATCCAGTCAGAAATGCAGAATTTTAAATTGTATAAAAACTCTACAATTTATACTTTGTGATGCTTGATATAGTCCCCCTATCTTATTTTGAATGATCTGAAAAGCATTAGGGATCCTAGAGCAGCACTCATTGTCTTGGGTACCTTGTAAATATAGGCCCATAAGTGCACAGCATATAAAGAAGATGGGTGAAGTGATGGTGAATAACCCAGTTACCAGTATTTCTCTCAGTTAGCGCTAGGACTAACGTAGTCAACCTTTTTCCAATTTGGATGAGAATTGTGTTATGCTGTTTCTACTTATGTGAATGTCTGAACATCTGCATCCAAAAATAAACCGCTCACATTGAGGACATGAAGTTGTAAATGCTGAGTTTGTGCAACATGTTTCTGTGAAAAAAACAGTGAGGCTGCTCAAACGCTGACTGCTGGTCAATCGTAACTTGATGTTCTAATCACACCGGTTTGAGCGCACGCTGTAGGGACTGGTGTAGAATGATCATACCCGTGTGCGTCAAAGGACTTTAAAGCAGAGTGGAATACATCCCCATTATGTTTCTCTCCAGATGTAATGGTATTTGAGAAGTGTATTATAGGCCCACTACAAGGTGACATAGACACACAGCATTTACATTTCATTCATTGGACATTTAATCATTCAAACACAACTATGTTTTTTTTGACTTTATATATTAACAATCTGTAAATGTGGGGTTTGAACCTGCAATGTTATGTTTCCAAGACAGGTCTGTTATCCTCTGTGCCAGCAGGGACGCTCTCTTAACCCTTCACTTTCCTTATATAGCCATGGCAGTATGGTCAATCAGGAATTCCATGCTTCCTTTTTAGCCTTCTTAGACATTATTACCCAGGAAAGAGTGAGCTAACACAAGCGGTCATATTTAGCTAACTCTCGGCTGACAGAAACTATAATATGAATTAGCTAATAGCAATGACTATTTAAGATTCATCACATCACGAGTGATCTCACCAGTGATTAAAATAATTGAGGAAAACACTTTCTAGAAGTAATCAAATGGTGGGTAGAGTTCGTGCACGCTGCCAGGTTTTGTTTTTCCACGTCAACCAAAGATAAGATGAGGTGACAAGATGAATTAGGTTTGCATGTTGAAGGGGGTGTGTGGTCTATCATCCTTCACTTCCCATCATTCACATCCAGAAGTTTACTAGAAAGAGGAGTTAACCATCCCTTCACCTCATTTTGTTATAACATCTTTGGTCTGACAGAGGTTTACGTAACACCCAGAATGCATTGAATGATATCAACAAACATGGTTCCACACATAGCTGTCAATTAGCTTAGCATTAGATCATCATAATCAGTACAACCTTCAAAAAAGTATTTTACGCACATCATACATGTCAGTTACAATCTTTGCAAGAATCAGAATGTATGATTTGTAACCATTACTTGAAAACATGAATAAAACAGTGAATAAAACAGCAATGTCTTTCAAAAGGAGACAACTCACTGGAGATTTGTGCTCTCATTCCAGAGATGTTGGTCAATTCTGACAGTGAGTCTGACATTGACAGTAAGGAGATTCGCCCCCAATGTTGTAGCCATTGAGAGCCCTGAATCTGAGGAACCCTTGCCCACCGACAAAGTCTCAGGTCCAAAATGCTGGTGGTGATGGAGGTATAGAAGTATAGAAGGTCTGTGGTAGCTGGAAGGCCGCCAGCCATTTCACCCCTCCTGGCCCTGCTATTGGCTTTGAGTCCCGGTCTGGAGTGCAAAGCCCCTTGCCATCTCCCTCTGAGGCAGAGTGCTTCAAGCTGTTTCTGACAGAGGACCTGGTGGGTGACATAGTGAAGGAGACCAATTGCGATTGCCTTGGAGCTACAGGAGAAAAGTGAGTCACAGGGAAGGTGGACCACCTGACAGGAGAGAGAAACATCAAAACCAACTGTGTGCTTGACCATAATAACAAAATGGGGCCAGTGGATAAGGCGGACATTATAAACAACTTTGTTACATGTGCTCGGAAAACCACTAAGTGGTATCAGAATATTTTTCCATATGATCGACACTGCTGTCCTCAATGGCCACATAATTCACAGCCAGCTAACAAGTGAGATGATTACTGAACAAGGTTTTTTGTAACTGGACCTAGAGTTTACATGTAAGTCACATACACACTCACATCCCATCAAGTTAAATGTTATTTTTAGTCATTTAGCAGATGCTTTTATCCAGAGCAACTTACAGTAGAGAGAGCATATATTTGTGTACTTTTTCCTTGGGGGAATTGAACCCACAATCGTATCATTGCAAGCACCATGTGCTACCATCTGAGCCTCACTGAATCCCCAGCCTCCCTCTTCCCTCTCCCCAATAGGTGAGGTGATTACCTACCAAAATTATAGAGCGAGCTGCATGAGAGAGCTGCTGGAGGAGCACCACACCCCTTGGCGTCCATCCACCGGGGGCCGTCCTGCTGCAGACAATCCCCTGCTCAAACTGCTGCTCAAGGCAGTTGCACACGGAGGCCATGCATAATGAGAACTTTTGGGGAATGTTCTGTGATGGTTTTTACAGATGTTGTGTAAAACATTTTAGTGCAAGGAAGGAGAACATTCCAATGATATTTAATTTGATACGTAAAATACATAATATATTTACATACACCTTTGCCAAATACATTTAAACTCAGTTTTTCACGATTCCTGACATTTAATCCTCGTAAAAATTCCCTGTTTTAGGTCAGTTAGGATCATCACTCAGAATAATAGTTGAGAGAATGATTTATTTCAGCTTTTATTTCTTTCATCACATTCCCAGTGGGTCAGAAGTTTACATACACTCAATAAATATTCGGTAGCAATGCCTTTAAAATGTTTAACTTGGGTCAAACATTTATGGTAGCCTTCAACAAGCTTCTCAAAATAAGTTGGGTACATTTTGGCCCATTCCTCATGACAGAGCTGATGTAACTGAATCAGGTTTGTAGCCCTCCTTGCTCGCACACGCTTTTTAAGTTCTGCCCACACATTTTCAATAGGTTTGAGGTCAGGGCTTTGTGACGGCCACTCCAATACCTTGACTTTGTTGTCCTTAAGCCGTTTTGCCACGTATTACTGTGGATATAGATACTTTTGTACCTGTTTCCTCCAGCATCTTCACAAGGTCCTTTGCTGTTGTTCTGGGATTGACCGCCCGTGTCATCGGCGCGCCATAAAGGCGTCGCTTTCTGACCAAATTGGTGTCCTATAGGATATACTACATTCCTAATGATATAGTGAAGTCTGGTTATGTTCTATGATCTCTGAGGAATAAATATGAACGTAATTTGACTGGTTGAAACAACGTGTAGGGTTAGATTTTGATAGATTCCTTTCTTTGCAAATTGAACGAGTGGAAATACAAAATCGATCGTGCATGCTATATGGACCATTTTAGGATATGAAAAAGGACTTTATCTAACAAAACGACACTTCATGTTATCTCTGGGACCCTTGGGATGTTAAATCAGAGCAAGATTTTAGAATGTAAGTACTTATTTCACCTTCAGAGGTGAATTTATCAAACCTATCGCGGTGAAAAAAGTGTTTTGTTGTTAGGAGCTCTCCTCAAACAATAGCATGGCATTTTTTCGCAGTAATAGCTACTGTAAATTGGACAGCACAGTTATATTAACAAGGGTGTAAGCTTTCAGCCAATATAAGTCACTTATATGTACTGACATTTGTTGTTTCTCTAAAATCTGCGATCGTGACACACGGTGCTGCATGATTTACAACTGTCCCGTTGATGGGATGCCGATCCCTATTAAGTAATCATCTGTTTTATGTCCAAACATAACATCCAAACATAACATATCATACTAATTTGAATGTCCCGGATTTACATTTACTATGTTATGTCTAGTCTATGAGACCAGGCTGGGTTTGCTAATGCTGAACCTCATGTAAAAAAATAACCTAAATCAGTTGTCATAGCTCTGGAGAATCTAAGGGTGGCCAGACACATGTATCGCTTCTCTGAGTCTGAGGTGAATCACAGTTATGGTGTAGAATGTTCCGTGAGATGAGGGTTCTGTCCTGATGCTTCACTGGGTATCGTAGCCTAGTTAGTTGAAGCAGCATGTAGAAAGAAGGTGCAGAGGCAAGACCCCTAATGAGAATGAGCCAGTCATAATGAGCGAGAGAGAGTAAAAAGTGAATCACTCTCATTTGGATGGAAAATTGTTTGTACTCTCTCTTTCTTTCTCTTTCTACTTCTTTTCTTCTCTTGTGTGTTATTGCCAAGAAAAAAGTGTCCATACAGCAATAGTTGTGGATTTTCCATGTCGGACTTGGCTCCGGGTAATTCCTCAAGGGATTCTGTTTCTTGGCATGTTCATACTGGTCACCATTTAACAGGAGATTGGCTTTAGAGGTCAAAGCCATTTTGAAGGACATAACATTCCCCCGATTGATTCTTGATCAGACACTGAAACTATCCCATTGGGGTTTAATGGTGGCCCACTTGCCAATAATAATGAAGATCATCACATCATGACTCTAAGGTTGTCCCAAGGAAGTCCAACCGCTGCCCTCATATGTGCATTATGAAGCTTATATATTGATATAGTAGAGAGGGTGGCCTATGTCATGGTAGTATCTTGCAGTCTGGGTCATATATAAAAAGTGAGGTGCAGCTTAGCTCCCCTATAGCACCAATAGCCTAAGCAATGATATACACAGAACAAAAATATGAATGCAACATGGAAAGTGATGGTCCCATGTTTCATGAGCTGAGATAAAACATTTCAGAAATGTTCCATAAGCACAAAAAGTGTATTTCTCTCAAGTGTTGTGCACAAATTTGTTTACATCCCTGTTAGTGAGCATTTCTCCTTTGCCAAGATAATCCATCCACCTGACAGGTGTGGCATATCAAGAAGCTGATTAAACAGCATGATTATTACACAGATGTACCTTGTGCAGGGGACAATAAAAGGCCACTCTAAAATGTGCAGTTTTGTCACACAACACAATGCCACAAATGTCTCAAGTTTTGAGGGAGAGCGCAATTGGCATGCTGACTGCAGTAATGTCCACCAGAGCTATTGCCGGGGGGAATTTAATGTTCTGAAACTAAGCTGAAAATATCCCAGTTCTACCATGTTCCTGCGTACTCACCAGACATGTCACCCATTGAGCATTTTGGATGCTCTGGATCGACGTGTACGACAGCGTGTTCCAGTTCCCGCTAATATCCAGCAACCTCGCACAGCCATTGAGAGGAGTGGGACAACATTCCACAGGCCACAATCAACAGCCTGATCAACACTATGCGAAGGAGATGTGTCACGCTGCATGAGGCAAGTGGTGGACATTCCAGATACTGACTGGATTTCTGATCCACGCCCCAACCTGAAATCCATAGATTAGAGCCTAATGAGTTTATTTCAATTGACTGATTTCCTTATATTAACTGTAACTCAGTAAAATCTTGGAAATTGTTTGTTTATATTTTTGTTCAGTATAGTAAGCACGGGTACATTTTTGAATCCTGTGGTGTAGGATGATGATATAATAACTGAAGCTCCTAATAAAGGCCTATATCCTGGGTCATGATATTGTAGACATTAGCGTAACATCCAGTATCCCAGCCTTATAATGTAGTAAGTGGGAGGAAAGCTGCCAGGACCTTCTCTTGGTGAAGACCCAGAGCAAGGGCACAGTCTCCCCAGCCCCATAGATCAGCCAGTCCTGAATGTCAACCCGCACAGCAGCCGCTGCGGTGCCAGGAGTCCCCCTCTCGCTCCCTCTCTGGCCCGTGATGGGCTGTCTGGTGACACCACTGTGCTAATGACCCGGTTTGGGAGTTGCTCTGCAGGGCTCCTTGGCTGGGAAACATGGAAGTCGTGGATGGATATCAACTGGAAGGTCACTGTGTTGACGAAGACCATGCATTTGCTATGCGTTCCAGGTCTACTTTGTGACACCTCTTGGTTGCAAGGGTAATGACGGCGGGTGCTGTATGAGGGACCTGTGAGTAACCTTTGTGAGTATGTGGAATTATTGACCACCTAATGTTAATGATGGTGAATCTAATGTAAATAAGCATTTGACATTTTAATTATATTTTTGATGAAGAGTTTTTGTGTGTGAGCGCGTATGTTTGTTTTGCCCTGATGTTTAATTGCTTAATGATTTTAGATAACTGTGATTCTGGAGAACAGAAGACTGTTGCCTTGCCAACCAACAAGTTTGGGATTTTTCACCTCTATGTTTTTGTTAGTTCTTTTTTAATCAGTTTGCTGTGTGAGCATGCCTCAGTGCTCAGAGAGGCCAATGTGTTCAGTTATTCCCCACTAGATTCTTCCTTCAGCCTCAGGAGTTTGGCTTGTTGGAGCATAGTGGAAGGTCCTGGGAGATGGTTCCTCCAGTGATGGGGGCGCAGGCTCGACCCCTCTCATGCCTAGTGTGGGTGGCATCGCATCTGAGTGGGGAGACACTGCCGTGGAGGTCCAGACAGAGGCTGCATGATACTTCTGCTTCACTCTCCCAGGAGCATAACCTTATTCTCAGGGTCATGCATTCCAGCTAGCAGTGTAATTATAAGCAAAGAAAAAAATAAGTTGAATCTTCTAGCCTTTCTGGAGATGAATATGTAGTCCCTCCTCAAGGGAGACATTCACATCTCAGAGTTCTAGTGGATGGGTTTTAATGAGGCAAGTTTTGTGTGTGTATGTGTGTGTGGGCGCGCACGCGCGCATGCTCTGCCCTGGTCTAACGAGTGTAATTGACCGACTGTGGGTGCGCGTTGCTGTTTTACCATTTGCGAGGGTCTTCGGGGATCGAATGATAATTTTTGCGAGAGACACTGATTTGGCATTAAAACTTTTTAAAGACTCTTAGTTGATTTGTAGTCAAACACAGACAACAGAACCTGAAACCAGAGAACTCTGTGAACTCAACTAGGAACTCAAACTGCCTGATTTTAGACCACTGTTTAAGGCTGATATGTCTGAAGAGTGAAGCCCCAGACAGATAGACTGACAAAGTAGAGGGCTTGGGGGCTCTGGGTGAGGGGGAAGGCTGTGATCCCGACCACAGATTCCGCTAGGGAACATTTCATCCTACTGAGAGACAGAGTGGAAACTCAGATGCTCTGTCACACAAACCCGGCATGGCGTCGCCGTGTCTCACCAACTAGCTATGGGTGGTGGAAAAATCAACCAGAACACAACTGCTCAGTTTTACTCCAAGATAGTCTAAGGATTTGAGTCTACTAATAATTATCGTTTTTGTGGCTGTTTGTCTTGTTTTCTCTTTCCTTACTTTATTTTCAGCAATTTAGCTATTATGATCATTCTACTGCACCCTCAAATAAGTATTGTTTTCATAACTTTCAGCTGAAGGCTTATTCGAGATGCCCTTGTAAGTTGAGGGTTCAACTAAAATGATACCAAGAGATGATACAGAATAGTATTCTTCTAATATTGTCTCATTTGTTTTAGTGTCTTCACTTCACATATTTTCTTAAGCGTGGCATGATGCTCATCACTGAAGAGACAAGTCGTCTATATCTCTATTCTTCCCATCAGTTATCTTGTCATTCTTTTCATTCCCTCTCTTTTGATTCTCATGTTGTTTCTGCTTGGTGGGTGGGGACAACAAACAATTTGGTTGATTATCAATGTTCCTATTTGTTTGTGAAAACCCCATATTTGATTTCCAATTCCAAACTCCTAGAGGTCTCCCAGTGGGATCACGAGTCATGACAGCCTATTGTCACAGACTCCTGAACAACACCATTCACATGAAGCTCCTCTCAGTCTCACACACAAAAACAACAACTTCTGAGCAACACTCCACATCACTACTGTACCTTAGAGAGTGAACTGAGCGAGCGCTGCTAAGCCAAGTCAAGTCTTCTCCCTGTGACTTTGTCATCTAATCAAAGTAGCAAACAGCCCTGGAGGACCAGGCGAGGAGCATACTGTTTGTTTGTGTTTGTGAGAGTATTCAAGGTGTTAAGGGGGTGGGGGTAGGGGGTAAGGGGGGAAGCCGAGGTGGTAAAACTTTGGGAGAACCTCCTGACAGTGTGTGGGGACCGCGAGGTGGAACTTTGGGGCACAGTTATGATTGAAGTTTACAGCAGCTGGGACCTCCTGACAGAATCCAAGCACCTACAAATAGATGTTTCATATGTGTGTTTACCCAGTGTTAATGTAGTTTGCAGGTAGCTTTGAATGCACCAAAGCACATCATATCAATCTTTGCCACTCTTCTCTTTTATTTCATCTTCCGTACACACATTTCTGTGTGTGGCAGCATGTGGGTGGGGAAATGGATAGAAGAGATCAAGTTACAGCTAAGATTAGAGGATGTATAATGCGCTAACAAAGTGAAAGTCTTGACAGCTTATGTAGGTCATAAGTTCCCACTTATGCAGTTCAGGTCCCTGTGTACATAGAAACAAATAGTCTGATTCAAGGTAATA